>VDFB02252616.1:232978339-233238532 GCA_007258455.2 Sequoia sempervirens | reverse complement strand
CATGCATCACCTCCACACTCAATCATATCCCTTCATTAAATTTCAATCCTATCCCTCAATTTTACCCTCTAATTCTCTGTAAATTGAGCCTTCATCCCCTTATTTTATCATCTTTAATTATGCTAATCATATGCTAGTGGAATTGAGAAAAATCCACATTTCCATCTTGAGCAAAATCAACAAGACTTGGTGCATCTTGGAGCTCAATCAAGGAGGACATCAAATGTATAAATTATATTTGTACTTCATGCTTCATTTAACTAATGGTTTATGCTTTTGATTTATATTTCTAACCCCTCCACATTCGGTACGTCTAGTGGGACCCATGTCCCTTCTAACAATTTTTTTCAAAGTTGTGTGTTTTCAAGTTTTTTCAAGTTTGGCCATTGTTAAATTGTTCCTCCACTACGACTTTTGGTGCCTTCTTAGCAAGTTGTCATGTCTTTGTTTTTTTTTTTCCATGCTCGTGTCACATTTTGTGGTGCTTGCATAGCGACCTTTGACACCTGCATGCACAATTTGAGTGCTTGCATTTTTAGTTGTTTATCTAACCATTGTCTTAACCACCTTTTGGTTTTGTAGATTACTATGATATTTAGGGTTGTGTTTGGCTTCTTATTAGGCTTATAACATTGATATAGCTGCTATCATCAATTAATACGTTGTATATTTTCTTTTTGCTTTTCTACAAAAAAAATTCTTCCATTTAAAGGAAAAAGATAAAAAGAACAACTACTTAAAAATCAATCTAAAATTTACATAGGACAAATAAGATCTCTAGTTATCACTTCACATTTCATTTTGGGTCTCTTAAAATTAACCTAAAGGAAAAAGAACTCACATTTTTTGTTAAATTTTTTGTGATAACTGGGTCATGCCTAGTTTTTAGCGCTTCCATTGAAAACTGTTGTGCTTTCATTGTGACCCATAGTGCCTCTATTGTAGTGCCTGCATAGCAAATTTTAGTCCATTTTTTCATAGGAAGGGCACCTCTATTCTCAATTAGATTGAGACCATTTAATCATCACTTAGTTTGTTGCTTAACATTGTTGTATACTTGAAAAAATTATTAATCATTTACATATTTTGGTTAGACTAAAGTAACACTTTTTGTGGTTTTAGCATAAAACTAAGCTAACTAGGCCTATGAGTGCAAGCATTGTTCTAGCCATAGAATATTGCTTTTGTTTAGAATAATTAGTTTAATCTTTTCTTGGAAAATTTTTGGCACATTTTTTCATTTTTGGTAGTTAATCATTCTGGAATATATCAATAGGTAGCCTAAAGTAATTTACATCATCAATATTTAATCTTAAATAACATTATTACACTTAGTCTTATGCAAGCCCTATTTTTTTATTTTGTTGCACTTTTTTTTTGTGCTAAATTTTGAAATTTTGTCTTTCAATGCTTGCATTTTGGTTCTCTGTGAAACTATGCCTGTGTTATGATTTGAATATTTTGAGCTAATGTGTCGACTAAAAAGTGGTGCAACTATTCAATTTTCAATGGCTAATATCATAAGCTACTAATCTATGGTTTTGTAGGACGTTTGACCAAGACATTTTATTTTTCCACTAATTTAGGCACTAAATTAGAGTAGTGAGAAAATTAACTTGTTTTCTGCACATTTGGAAGGGTGTAATAGACACATTTTGTCCCCTCACACCTAGTTTAATCTTGGGGATCAGAAATATTTACATCTCTTCATTTTGTTTAAATCAATGTTTTAGGTAAACATAAGGTCACTAGTTTGTGTGTATGATCTCCCCTCGCGTTTCATGCAATATTGGGGATCAAAAAAACCTAGTGTGCCTTTCCTTTTATGGGACCTCCCTATGTATTTCATCACCCTAGGGGATGATACAAACCACACATACTAGTAGGGTATGTAAAGGGGGGAGAGCTAATGTTATACCCCAATCTAGTTGTGTCATAATTGGTGGAGCTCTGATTGCCTAGAGTTATTCTAGGCTAGGAGTGAAGGGTTGGTCTGAGCTCTCAGTACGTCATTGAAGCTCTCAATCCATGATTGTGATGGACTAGTGTTCACAGTCCAGGCCTCATATACCTTGCGTATATCATAGAATCCCTAGAAAAACATTGTAAACCTAGAAAACCATCAAACGTAGGGTAGTGTGGCACAAGGGATGTGGATCGTACCTTGAAGCTACTCACCACATATTCCCTTAGGTGGAGATGGAAATCCTTGTGGAGAACTTTGATAGTTCCCAAGGAGAGAGAAAAGGTGTGCCCATGGTGTCTGTTGATGACATTGTGCCACTAGATCTCTAGCTATCCACCTTTGCAAGAAAGGGTTCCTCGAAGAATCCCCTGAGTATCAAGGAGTATTAACCCAATCTTGCTTGGGTGGTGAGCCCACATTAATCGATAAACCTACTTGAGCTTAGGGACTATGATCAAGTGCTTGAAGTGTCTTTTTGTCCAAAGCCCATGAAGACGAATCAACCAAAGAGCCGAGGATTTGGCTATACCCTTTGAAAATGATATTTTTCCAAAATTAGCTAATGTGTTTTATTGTTTGCTGAAATATCTTTCCAAAAAGACCTAGATTGTAGAACTACACTTGAGACAAAACTTGTTGTGCCCCCATTAGAAACTACTATGCCTAAGATTCTATGACTTGGTTAAAACTTGTTGTGCCTACGTTTTCCTAAAACTACTACATTCTGTCACAAAATATGAGTCCCTTACTTTGGCCTCCTTGGGCTCCTTGGTCTAGTCTAACATAAATCTGGAACTCTGCCATCTTCTAATCACTAATTACATCATTATCCTACCTAAAACTTGTCATTATCAAACACCCACCCTCCCCATCATTCAAATATTCCCCTTTCGACTTAGGAAAACCTTAGAATCACCCACCATCCTCACATACCATTATATCCCATCATCCTCTTCATCCTCTTAATCATCATTATCCCAATATGACCTTAGGATATATCTTTTAAATCTTCAGCCATCATCATCCACTTCAAACCAAATTTATTAATCTAGACCCCCATCATCCTTCCTAATCTAAGGATAGCTTAAGAACTTGCCTATGTTAAGTTGCATCTTTAGTTAGATCATCCTTTTTTGGATAATTTAGCCTAAGGAGTGGCTCCCCTTTGCTAAAGTTTTCAAAACCATCTCTCATCGAGCCTTGCTTGGGAATTTTCCTATCCTAAAAAAATTCACAAATCATCCATTCTAGGGATCTAGGTCACAATCTTTGACATCAAAATAAATCATCCTACCTTATCTTATCATCTAAAACAAAAAATCCTTAATCAAATTATCAAAATAAATTATCCCAAATCAATCCTAAGGTCATCATAACTCGCAATTACCCAAACCATATCATTCTATCGCAAACCTAATTCCAAAATCTAGTCCAAAATCCACATACTAATATCTTAAAGAATCCTTTCTTTGCATGCCAATCACTAGATCAAAAGCAAAGAAATTAATGGATTCTCAGGGAGAGGCCTTTTTCATTACCACTTCATCTCAACCATCCACTCCTCATGAATAAATGGTAGATGCTTTCGAAGAGTCCCCTAGACTAAAAATTTTCCACCATCCCCTATAATTAACAAATGATGGAAAGAATCATTATCCTTGGCAAATACCATCTTGTCCTTAGCCTCCTAGCACAAGGGGCCAAAATACCTACTACTGAAAAAATCCTACAAGCAAGGTATAGTGATCTTCAAATAACCCTTCATTATCTAATAATTTATTTGATCACCTTGTTGGGTCTTAACTTAACATCAATATCCCTACTTCCATCAATACAAATATCCCCCTAAACATAACCTCTTCCATAAAAACAATCTCATCCAATGTCAACCCACCACTTTCATCAAATACCACAACATACCTCATCATAAACACTAATGTCCCCCTCTCCACAAACACAACACAACCCCTTAATGATATACCCCTAGTTTCATCACACCTAAGGGTCACTATTCCCTCTAATGCTAACGTCACTTATGCCCCCACCAACCCAACTATAACCACACAACCTCACCCCACCTCATCTATTCATGCTAATTATATTACCCCACAAAACATATCCCAACCCCCTAATAACACATTACTTCCCCCACCCCCTAACAATCCTAATCCTCAACAAAAAATTATCCATAATCAACCCTTACCTCCATATAACACTTCCACTTCTAACCCCCAAATCAACACTACCACCATTCATACCCAACATAACAATCGTCCACCTCCACCTCCCCAAAATCATAAAAAAAACCTCAATATCAATAACCCTTCATCGGCACCTGCCTATCAATACACATATAGCTAGCCACCCTCACAAGATCAATACCTTGCCCAAGAGTTGTAGAAAATGAAAGACATGATTCAAGGAATCCAAATTGGTCAAGATAAGAGGACCTTTTGATATGAAGAAATATGTCCTTATCCATTTGGCTATTCTATATTAGCCATCCCCTTCCCTAAAGATTATGGGATCCCAAAGTTTGACAAGTATAAAGGGAAGAGTAACCCCATCAAACACTTAAAAGAATTCAAATTCCAATGCAAATAAGTGGCCTACAATGATATATATCTCATGAGATTATTCCCTAAGATCCTTACTAGTATGACCTTGGAATGATTTACACAATTACCTTAGGGATCCATTAAGTCCTTTACAAATCTAGCCAAATGTTTTGTAACAAACTTTTCATATAAAATTGACCAAGAAATAACTTTGGCTAAGTTATGCACAACAATACAAAACAATAGAGAATGTTTTTCTGCATTTCTTCAAAGATGGTGACACCTTGCAAGTAGATTTCCCCTAAAAGTACCAAAAAAACAAATGGTTGACATATTCATTGAAAATTTATACCCAAAAATTGCTCTACTTTTAAGACTACAATGTGTCACAACATTTGATGATGTCATTGAAAAAGGGTTAACCATTGAAAAAGCTTTAATATCATATGGGGTAATTAAAATTTATAAGGACCAAAAAGAAAATAACCAAACCTCCCATGATAAACCTAAATATTGGTCCAAAAATAATAATTTGTAAACAATGGTGTAACCGATAGCAAATGTGTTCAAAACATACAAAACACACCATATGACAACACACAATCACAACAAAAACAAGGTGTCTACAATACCATAACCATTCCCCAAGGAAGAAGTAAGCAAAATAATAATAATCATCCAAGCATAAATACACTCCTCTTGGGGAACCTCTTGATGTCATATTCCATAGATTGACACAAGAAAACATGATCAAATTCCCTATCACTACGCCACTTGATGAGAACAAACCCAAAATTGAATGGTATAGGGAAGATGATTATTGTGAATATCACCACATCAAAGGAAATAACAACATAAAATGTATGAGATTAAAAAATTACATTCAAGAGCTCATCAATAAGGGAGAAATTAAGATTCAAAATCAAAACTCCCCAAATGAGAAACTAGTAATTTATACACAACCCTTCCCACAACAAAATAACATGCAATCATCATATAATAACGTTTCACATACATACACCAAAAATTCCAACCCATCCCCAGATGACACAATCATTCGTTAAATTGAACAATGCAACAATATAACCATTAACCTAACATCTAGACCATATACCAAGACAAACAGTGAATAACTAGTAGCCTTTTTTGCAGTTACTCTATCTGCCCAGAGTGTTAGGTTTAGCTTTGAGTCCCAAGCTTTCTTGTTCTTCTCCATCACCCGTTTGATGATTTTTATTAATCTTTTATTGCTAGACTCATCCTAACCATTTCCTTGAGGATGGTAAGGTGAAGAATAAGAAATTTGTATGCCATATTTATCACAAAAGTATTTGAATTCCTCAGATCTGAAACAAATGGAATTATCTGAAATGATTTTCTCTAGAACTCCAAACCTGATCATAATATTATTCAATAGGAATTCCACCACCAATTTGCTCATTTCTTTTTGTGGCTATTGCCTCTACCAATTTTGTGAAATAGTTAGTGGCAACAAGGATCCATGAATGTCCTCTACTATAATTTTCTAGTATCTCTCCAATGAAGGCAATTCCCCATTATAGGAAAGGGGCCTAAACAACAATAGGCCTAAGTGGCAAGCTTCTTATATTTTTTATCTTTCCTGCAAATCTTTGACAAACATCACAATTTTTAACAAACTTGTTGGAATCCTTGAATACAATAGGCCACCAAAACCCTACTCTTAAAATTTTATGAGTAGTGTTCATTTCCATATAATGACCACCACACACTCCATTATGCATTTCCTGCAAGAGTTTTAATGCCTGCTTTCCATCCACACATTTAAGAAATACACTATCCAGGTTTCTCCACCACAACTCATTGTCAATAATCACATACTTAATGGCATGAAATTTTAATGTCCTTTTGTCATTGTCAGCCATATCTATAGGAAATTGCAAATTCTATAAGTATTGGACAATCCTTTTGTACCATCCACATTTATGCATATCATAGATAGGTGTAACATCAATAGTTGCTGATTGATTGATTTGATTAGCTTCCAAATTAATTTTTGTCATTAATTTGGCTAGGTCTTGCCCCCTCAGTAATTTGGTAATTTGGAAATCAATGTTAAATTACTGGATCATTTTGATCCATCTACACCTTCTACGTATAGTCTCTTGCTAAGTGAAAATATCTTTCACAACAACACTTGGTACAAAAGATACGATGGTAGCTCTCACTAGATAAGTTCTAAAAAATTTCACAGCCTTAACCATAGCATATTACTATTTTTCAATCATGTCATATTTGAGCTTTGCGGCCTATACATATTTTCTAAAGAATGCAATGGGATGTTTAAATACCTCCTCATTTTTTTGTAGTAAAATAAAAACAATAGTATGAAAAGATGCAAAAGATAAAATGCACATTGGCTTAGAGAAAAGAGGAGAATTTAGAACTAGAGCCTCCTTGATGGCTTGTTTGATGCTCTTGAATGCATGACTCAGCTCTTCACTCTAGATCACCTTTTCTCCTTTCTTCAACATCCTAGAGATAGGTCTTGTGATTTATGCAAAGTTAGTCACAAACCTTCTCAAGAAAATTATCTTCCCAAAGAATGATTGAATGCTCTTGAAATTATTTGGTTGATGGATCTTATCTATGGCTTCCACCTTTCTAGGATCAATCCTCACTCCTTTTTTAGACACAATGTTCCCTAGTAGTTTACCTTCAATGACCCCAAAGGAAAATTTCTTCAAATCTAGAGAGATCCCATACTCTAGAGCTCTGATAAATATCTTCTCCATGTTTGTGCAATAATCCTCCTCCTTCTTGGAGTAAGTTATCAAGTCATCTTGGTAGATATCCATAAATAAATCAAAAAAATTAGAAAAATCTACATCCAAATCCCTCTAAAAAGTGGCACCTACATTTTTCAAACCAAATGGCATCCTTACATATACATAAGTGGCCCATGGAGTAGTGAATGTAGTATTATACTACTCACGTTCCTTTACTTCCACTTGGTTATAACCAGAAAATCCATCCATCATTGAAATCAACTCACAACTGGTCACCTTCTGTAACATAGCTTCCATGTTCTGCAATGGATAATTGTCCTTCATGAGGCTATATTCAGATTCCTAAATTCAACACAACCTTATATCTCCATTCTTTTCTCTGACTGGCACTAGATTGGATACCCATGAAGAATTTTTTATGGGCCTTATTATGCCAACATCTCTTAACTTTACCAACTCCTCTTGCATCTTGGGAGATAAAGTAGGATTAATTGGTCTTTTCTTCTACTTGAAAGGCTTATAATTTTTCATTAGAGGAATCTCATGCTGAAACAATTCCTCCCTATAGGCTTTCAAGTCATCGTATGACCAAGAAAAGACATGCCTATACTTTCTCGGCAAGGCAATCAACATTGCTTTAACCTTTGGTTTCATCTTCTTTCCTACATACACTTTCTTAGGGGAAATTTCAATCCCCAAATTTACTTCCTCTAGGTCCTCTAGATGAGTAGCAATTATCTTAATCTTGCTTTTATCTTGGTTGTCAAAGACCCTTTCAAGTGCTACAAGGCCTTTGGGATTTTTTTGTCTTTATCTGGATGACCTCATTCCCAAATACCATGTCATTTCCATCTAAATTTATAAAAAATTCCCTAAAATTGATCTCCTAAGAATATTCTCATCATCATTGAAAATATGGCAGTTGTGTATATTGTCAGGAATGGAAGGCCTTGACTATACCTCAACCTTAGAGATACCTACAAAAGTTATGTCATCTGGTCTTAACGCAATGTCAGCAAGTAATTCAACTACTTTTTTATGTCCTCTTTCCATCCAGTCAATTCTAAAAGCATCAAATTGCTCAATGGAATCCAAAAAAACATTTCTATATTGTTTCATTTTGTTGTTCTTGCAAAGCATACTTGGCCCTTACTTGGGATATCACAAGCACATAATCTCCAATTACCATCAACCTTTTTATTCCATGCTTCTCAACTAATCTTAATCCCAGTAACAATGCCTTATATTCTACCACATTATTCATTCACACAAAAGAAAAAGTGAAAGAGAATTTGTATGTACTACCATTTGGTGACACCAACAATATCCCGGCACCTGACCCCTCCTTGGAACTTGCACCATCAAAGTACATTTTCTAGATTCCATCCTTGCCAGATAATCTTACAACATCATTTTCTATAGGTGAAGGTCACTTATCAACTTCTCTTGATACTTCCTCAATCTTAAAATCATTGATATCAATGTCAGTGAAAAGGATTTTATCATCTTTAGGAGTGTGCTTCAACATATGTGGCACCTTTGGCTCTCATACCACTTGCACATCCTTTCCATCAATTGGGAAAGTGGAATGTGACATGTCGAACTACATACTACCTCCCATGGATGCACTCCATTTTCTGGATAGTAGCATTCCATATCTGGGTGGGATATCAACTACCACCACACTCATCTTAAACTCCTTTTCTAGATATACTGCTAATATGTAAGGAATTTCATTGATCACACCAATAACAGGGACTTCCCTTGAATCCATAGAATAGCACTTACCATGAGTGTTGTCAACTTTTAGTCCCAACGCATCCATGATTTTGGCTGGCATGATATTCTTGGATACTCTAGAATCAATAATGCATTCTTTTATAAAATTTCCCTCAACAATCAACATGAGGAAAAATGGATCAATCTTCCTAGGACAAGCAATTACTGAATTTCCTAGGAAGCTATGAGGGATCTTAGTGATTACTCCCTCAATATCCTTTTCTTTCTTATCCTTCTCACTCACTTTGGGTGGAGTGGGCACCATTAATTAATTAAAAGCTATAATAGCACCATTGATAAGGGCTACTGCCTTCTGCTTATGGTCATCTATTCTCATCATTTCAAGAAAGGGAACATATACTTTTACATGGCTAAGTAATTGAAACATATCAATAGGAGTGTACTTTGGAAATTCTATTGGGATCATACCTTGCTCTGTGTTACTCTCCTTTTTTTTATTCTTGGATGTCTTGGCTCTAAGCTTGGCATCCTTCCTTGAAACTTCATGATTTTGCTTATGTGTCCTCATTTTTGTTATAGGGTACTTAGATTCTCCATTAGCTTTTGGCTTCTCTACTTTCTAAGCCCAAACTTTATCTCCTCAGTTCTCCTTAGCTTTTACTACTTCTACTTTCCCATTAGATTTGTGATCTTTTCTTTTAGCATTATGATCCTTAATGAAAAGACTATCAAGTTTGCCTTTTTCACTACCAACTATTCTATTTCTTAGATGATATGAGTGGTGCAAGAGCACCATTAAATGAGTTTTTTCCATTTAAGGTTTTGAGATCTAGACTTTAGAAATTAGGATTTTTTTATTAGAATACAATAATTAAGATGATTTGAGTATGTAATAGGTCATTTGTGATAATACTTAGGTTTCTAGGTGGTAGAGTTTTCAAGGAGTGGAAAAAAAGTGCTAAGTTGTCAAATTGAAAGAATGAAAGGTTGCAAAAGTGCACTAAAGAGGAAGACCAATCGTAATCTCATTCACATGTTAGTCTAGGAAGTTAAAATAGTTTTTATTTGGTGGAAAATAGTTTAAATACCTTGTTGAAATTGAATGAGAGGTGGTTGAAAACTATTTTAAAGATTGAAGATTGAATAAAAGTTTGATTTTTCTCCATTTTTTTGTGTTTCCTGTTGTAACAGTAGTTTGTCTGATACATACAATATTCTATTGATTAAAATTTGTGTTGGCTTGTAATGTATATTGTTTCTTCATTATTTTGAATCCATTTTGAAGACACCACATTATGTTTTGAGCATTTAATCTCTATTTTTTTAAAAGTGGCTAGAAAATAGGGTATTTGGGGTTTTAAAGTTTTAAACATGTAGTGAACCCATTTCACCTTTCTATTTAGACTATTTCTTGGTGAAATAGGTATAATCCATTAGAGGAAGGTGCGATAATGGTTGATTTGTGTAGGGGAGGTCTGGAAAAGAAGTTGGGTGTGAAGTCATAGTTGAAATATTGTGTTTTCATGAGAAAAAGTGAGGTTTTAGTGAGTCAAATTGATTTTTTTTTTTGGGAAGCATGGTTTTATGTTGAATTAAGAATGATAAGATGCTTTTAGACTTGTTTGAGCAGTTTTTAGGTTCTGGAGTGATTGGGAAGTGTTACTTTCAATAAGCCCTAGGGTTTCTAGGCTTTTAGAGAGGGTTTTATGGGTTGTCTAGTAAATGATTGTGTCTCAAAGATCTAATGGTGGAATTTGAGGTTTTTATAGTTATTAAGTTCTTCTCCAATGTTTCAAGAATTTTGAACAAGTTTTGAAGGTGGTTTCTTTGGAAAAGAGGGCTAATTTGAGCCCTAAAAGGTGTGAAATCCTTGTTTTGAGAAAATTGTTGCAAACTAACCATTGGTGATTGTTTGATATGTTTTTATGCTCTAAAATGGGTCCCTGATGTGAGTTAAGTTGTGGTATAAAAGGGTGTGATTGTGGAAAGATACCCATTTTAGTGGTTTCCCAGTGCTACAAGGGAAAGTGTAGATTTGATGATATGAAGGGTTTTGATCAAATTGTGTTTTGAAAGTTGTTGATCTAGTTTGGAATTGTGTTTGGTGTGTTGCATGCCTCCTCCTTATTGCATCAAATTTTTATCAAATCAAAGGTACCAAATTTCTATAGAAGAAAGTTGTTTATTGTGAGAGAAAGCTTGGAAGGTTAAGAGCAAGATTGTGAAGATGCCTCCAAAAGGAAAGAATATAGGAAAGGAGATGAATGATTTGAAGAACCAATACATTAAAGAGTTTAGAGAAATAAAAGAGATATTGGCAGCCTTAGAAACCAATAAGAGAAGAGAACCAATTGAGAGCAGTGAATCGGGTGAAGAAGATGATGAAGAATTTGAAGATGTTGAAGAAGAAATTGATCTAAAAGATCAGAGAATGGACAAGCTGATAAAGGAATTAGAAGGTTACAAATAGAAGGTAAAAATTAATGTACTAAAGTATGGTGGAAATTTTAATGAAGATGAATTGTTAGATTGGATAGCTTCTTTGGATAACTATTTTGAATGTGAAGAGATTCTTGAAGGACAGACAATAAAGATTGCCAAAAAAAATCTTAAGGGTCATGCACTTGTAGTGTGGGATTATCTACAGTCAGAGAGAAGGAAACAAGGGAAGTCTAAGATTGTGGATTTGGAAAAGATGGTGGCTAAGTTAAAAGGTAAGTTTCTCCCTTTAGATTATTAAATTCAAATGTTTAAGAAGTTGCAAAATTTGAGACAAAAGGAAATGGATGTAAAAGCATACACTAAAGAATTTTATAGATTGAGTATGGGGTCTAATCACAATGAAAATTAAGATGAGAAAGTATCTAGGTACTTGGGTGCCTTAAGAATGAATATAAAGGATGAGTTGGCTTTGACTAATCGTATAAATGTAGAGGAATGTTACAAAATGGCATTGAAGGATGAAGAGAAGGTAAAAAGAAGACAAGAGAAAATAGTAAGAGTAAGAGGTAACACCATGAGAGGAAGAGGAAATTTCTCTACTCAAAGGAAAGCAACTAAAAATTAACAAGAAGAACCAAGCAAAAGAGATGAACAAGTTGCAGAATTTAGAGGTGGATATAGAGGCACAAGGGGAAAATTTGGAGGTGGAAGAAACTCTAACACTTTTGTAGGTAGATGTTATCATTGTCAAGAATAAGGACATCCTACTTGGAAGTGCCTTGAAAAGGCTAGTTCATCAACAAGTGGAGGAGAAAGAAAAATAGATAGAAGAGATCAAATAATTCAAGAAGATGAAGCTGAAAGAAGTTCAAGTTCAAACAAATTGATTGCAAGGGCTAAGGTTGGAGAGATGTTGATGATGAAGAAACAAATCTTGAAGACCACAAAGAAGGAAGAGCTAATTCAAAGAAAATCTTTGTTCAGGACAACCTATAGATGTAGAGACAAGGTATGCAAAGTGATTGTTGAGTTTGGTTGTATAGATAACATGTGTCTCATGAGATGGTAGAAAAATTGCAGCTACAAAGGGTACCTCAGAAAATGCCATATAGGGTGTCATGGGTTAGTGAAATTTAGTCTTTGATGGTGAGTGAACAAGAAAGAGTTGAATTTTAGATAGGTCCATTTAGAGATGATATTCTTTGTGATATATTTCCCATGAGTTGTCATCATCTATTATTAGTAAGGCCCTGGCAGTTTGACAGGTCAGCCTTGCATAATGGTAGACAAAACACATACACCATAGAAAAATATGGGAGAGAGTTTATTTTAACTCCATTGGTTGAGGGTCTAGAATAATATGGTGAGGTTATCATATTTGGGAGAAAAGAGTGTGTGAATGTAGAGGAAAGTAAGAAAAAGAGTTTAGAAGTCAAAGTAAAGCATGACAAAGATAAGATAGTAAGCACAAGGCATGAAGGTGATCTGTAATTAGTCATGAGGAAAAATAATATTTTGTGGCAAAAGAAAGTGAGTAGTAGTGTGTCTCAAACTGCCATAGTGCAATGTAAGGGTGGAAAGCCTTTGGAAAGGCAAGAAGATAGTGATAATGTGTTAGTACAAAAATTCAAGTTCCCTATGATGTTGAATTAGGTGAAAATATAGTCAAGAGGTGTTGGGATAGAGCTTTGTGAAAATGATGAGATGGTAAGCAAGAGGATAGTGGTCTATCGGAAGGAAAAGACAGTAAACAAGAGAAAAAAAGATAGTCATGATGATAAGATAGAGGCTGGTGGTATAGGGAATTATAAGATTGAAAAGGTAGATGACAAGAAAATAAAGGTGAGCAATGATGTTTGGACAATGAACAGAGAAGGTACAAGTCTGATAGAGGTAATAAAGTCAGATGGAATAGTTGATAAAGATGAAAGTGCAGATTTGATAGAGATAATTGATGATACAAAAGTTTCTAAGTTTGATAGTGATAAAAATGTAGATAAGAAGACTAAAGGATAGGAGATAAAGTGTGAAGAACAAAAGAAAGGGATGGAAAATGATGGAGGGAAGAGTACAGATGGAAATGTAATGTGACATCAATATTTAAAGATGGAAAAGTAGGAAAACACCCCACAGCACAGGAAGGATAGTTGGAACATAAAACAATTGAAGGTGAACTCAAGAAGGATGCTAAGGGAAGTGATGATAAAGAACACAAAAAACCTGATGAATACAAGCATGGAGGATTGAAACATGAAGAATAAAAAGGAGGAAATGTTGCATTCATCTTTCCAAGGGACTTGGAAAAGCTTCAAGCTAGGGTGTATGGTGTAGGAGCACCATTAAATGAATTTTTTCCATTTAAGGTTTTGAGATCTAGACTTTAGAAATTAGGAGTTTTTTTATTAAAATAAGGTCATTAAGACCATTTGAGTATTTAATAGGTCATTTGTGATAATACTTAGGTGTCTAGGTGGTAGATTTTTCAAGGAGTGCAAAAAAAGTGCTAAGTTGTCAAATTGAAATAATGAAAGGTTGTAAAAGTGCACTAAAGAGGAAGACCAATGGTCATCTCATTCAAATGTTAGTTTGGGAAGTTTAAAAAATTTGTATTTGGTGGTAAATATTTTAAATACTTTGTTGAACTCAAATGAGAGGTGGTTGAAAACTATTTTGAAGATTAAAGATTGAATAAAAGCTTGATTTTTCTCCATTTTTTTGTGTTTCTTGTTGTAATAACAGTTTGGACAATCCGTACAACAATATTTTGATTCAAATTTGCATTGTCTTGTATTTTATATTGTTTCTTCATTATTTTGAATCCATTTTGAAGACACCACATTAAGTTTTTAGCATTTAATCTCTATTTTGCTTAGAGTGGCCAAAAAACAAGGTATTTGGGGTTTTGAAGTTTTAAACATGTAGTGAACCCATTTTACTTTTTTGTTTGGACCGTTTCTTGGTGGAATGGGTATAATCCATTAGATAAAGGTGTGAGAATGGTTTATTTGTGTAGGGGAGGTCTGGAGAGAAGTTGGGTGTGAAGCCCTAGTTGAAATATTGTGTTTTCATGAGAAAAAGTGAGGTTTTAGTGAGTCAAATTGAAAATTTGTCTTGGAAAATGTGGTTTTATGTTGAATTAAGGATGAGCAGATGATTTTAGACTTGTTTGAGAAATTTTTAGGTTCTAGAGTGATTGGGAAGTGTTACTTTCAATAAGCCCTAGGGTTTCTTGGCTTTTAGAGAGGGTTTTATGGTTTGGCTAGTAAATGATTATCTCTAAGATATAATGGTGGAATCTAAGGTTTTGATAGGTATTAAGTTCTTCCCCAAGGTTTCAAGAGTTTTGGAAAAGGTTTTAAGGTGGTATCTTTGGAAAAAGGGGCTAATTTGAGCCCTAAAAGGTGTAAAATCCCTATTTTGAGAAAATTGTTAGAAACTGACCATTAGTGATTGTTTGATATGTTATTATGCTCTAAAATGGGTCCTTGATGTGAGTTAAGTTGTGTTCTGAAAGGGTGTGATTGTGGAAAGATACCTATTTTAGTGGTTTCCCAGTGCTACAAGGGAAAGTGTAGATTTGATGATATGAAGGGTTTTGATCAGATTGTGTTTTGATAGTAGTTGTTCTAGTTTGGAATTGTGTTTGGTGTGTTGCAGGACTACCCCTTATTGCATCAATGGTCTTCTATCTTGGGTAGCCAAATCCATAGCATATCTTGCAATCTGCTAATCTAAAGGTATTCTTAGAGACATACCATCTTCAATTGCTTCTAGATTGTATACTTCAGTATCACAATTAGCATCCTCATCTGAAAGAACCTACTAGTGATATGTATTGACAATTTATCTTTGATCATCTACATCCATTTCATGAGACTCCATATCAGATGAGCACTAATTGTTAGCTAATTCAGAACCATCCATAATCATGTTTACATCAATATCATCCTCATTTGACTTTTCACACTCTTTAGGTGCATCTTCATCAGCTTCAACCATTTGTGTAACTGCACATTGATGGGGAGAATGAGGAATATTTCAAACCATACACCAAGGGGTGTCATCAACAAAATTTTCTAAATTCTTCTACATAGGATTTGGAGGGACCTTATTCTAAATATTTCTTTGGTTATTAGGAACAAGCTTCCCATTATACCAACTGGTATTATATGGTTGATGTTGTAACCAAGGAGGTCTTTCATTCCTTTGATAGTTTTTGGACTAAACCTTATCTTGTCTAGTAATTTTGTCATTTATAGTCTTCATGAAACTATCAATCTTATCCTCAAGAGTACCACCTTTAGTACCCACACTTTTATCCTCCTTTTTTGGATTTCTGAAGAGTTTTGCATCATCTCTTTTGCCAACTTTACTAGTTTCCTTGCTAATATTATCAATGTGTTCTACCATTTTATAAGCCTCCCTCAATTTCTGAGGATTCTTATCTAGCAGGCAGTAACTCATCTTCACATCAAAAGAATTATAGTAATTTATCAGGCACACATTGTTATTCAATTGCAGATGAGGAGGCAACCTCTTGCTAGCCTTTTGGAACCTTGTATTAAAATTAACCACTAACTCATTAGAACCTTTAGCAATTTAATTAAATTGATTCAACAAAAAAATTGAATTAGTCTTATCATCGTATTGCTTTCTAAACACCCTTTTGAATTCCTCCCAAGAGCCTATACCACTCTCAAGCATCTTCAATGAGAGATTACGTAAACAACTTCATCTTGACATCCTCTACTTCTACCTCAAAGTTGTCCATAAAATTTTCAAATGCTTTGAGATGGTCTTTACCACTCAAGGAATTGTTACTAGAGAATCTGACTAGAGTAGGTTATAAATATTCAAGGAAAGGGTTAAGGTAACTAAATATTTTAGTGAAACACAACTATTGGTATCTATCTACTTGCAATGGTCTTCTATTGTTTCTGTCCCTATGAGAATTTATAGACTCATCATCCTTTTGGCTATCATATCGATTATTGTCCCTTCCTTTTCCCTCTCCATTGTTACCATCACCTTTCTTTTTTCCCTCATCATCTTTAGAATAAAAATTCTTGTTCTTATTATGTCCTCCACCTCCACCACCTTGATCTCCACCACCATCTCCATTTGAAGTATTTCCTTTATACTTATTCTTTTGTGACTCACTACTATTATGTCTAAATCTCAAAGCTTCTATATTTGGTGTGAAAATTATAAGGAAATAATTCTTCCTAGCTATTTCCACATTAATAGCTTCTATTTCAGATTTTCTCAATTCTTCTTGTAGTTTGTGATTTACCAACTACAATTTCAAAATCTTAGGATTCAGTGGTGTAATGGATGGAGTAGGATCAATCTTAGAATTAATGATGGGGGTTTTAGCCTATGAATTATAGGTATTTGTATTGGTTTTGGTATTGGAGGTATTGAAGGTATTCTTCTTTGTCTGATCAATGGGATTCTTCCCATTATCTACAAATGATGCTTTCTTAGTAGTAATAGAAGGATCTAAAGCTTTGGTAGTTAAAACAGATGTGGTATAGGTACTAGCAGTAGAGGTCCCCATATGAACTATCTCTTTAGGAATTTTATGAATAATTTTAGCAGTAAACTTAGAGACATTTTATTCAAAGGCCTTCCGCATAGTATCATCTTCTCTATTTTCTCTTTCTAAGCATCTCTCTCAAGTTTCTTAGCTCTAATCCTATTTTCCTTCTCCTTCAACCCCTTCTATCTATTCTCCTCTTATTTCTTAATCCTAATTTCTTCCTCTTCTAAGCCTCACATGTCTTTGTCTATGTCTTCCTCATTTTCTAATATATCTCGAAGCTCACTAGGTGTAGGAGTATAATAGGTATGATCAATTGGGTCTTCCTCAAGGGAAATGTGCACTTCCATATCAGGAGATTCTCCCCTTGGCTTGAAATTTCCTCCATTAAAAATAGACCCAAATCTTGGGGTTAAATGTTATGAGAACTTCTTACTACTATCCCAAAATCCCCATCTATCCTCTTCTCTTGAAATCTCAAGTTCATTATCAAACACTTGCTCAATAGGAAAAATTCCTTGATATACCCTAGAAACTTCAACCTCAATGCCTCTTCATGGGTACTTGCACTATTTACTTCATTATTGAAAGTAGGAGATGCTTCAACAAGGGATTCAATAGAATTACCTGATTTAGTAGTTTTCTTCACCCATGTTGGTTGCTTGACTTTTGCAAGCTCAAGCTGCTTATCCTTTATAGGTTCAGACTCAAATTTCTACTCAAGATGCTTCTTTGTGTAACTTATTTTCTTCTTCATGGTGTCAAATATATTAGAATCCTTCTTACATTCTCTCTAAGAATTTATCTTTACACTCATATATGAGACTTTAGAGCCACTACCTAAAATGTTGGGAAATAGGAAGTGATTACACTTCGACTTGGTTTTTGTAATTTTATAAAAGAATCTGAACATAACTTGAAACAATGTGACATAATTAACTAGGAATTGACACATAAGACTAGACATGGCTTATGTGCTACAATTTTTAACCAATTATTCTTCAACAGTGAAGAATAATATAATACTTGACTCTGACTGTACTAGATCTAGACTAGAGACTTTGGAATTAGAAAATCCCTAGTAGAGTTGTCAATCTATTGGTTTTTTTTTTTTAGAACCAAACTAATCTTCAGAAATACCTATGGACTTTTCCATTTCCAATACTTAGTACTCTAAAGGGATTGGCCAATGAACAAGTAAAAGTTGCAAAAATTCTGCTCCCACACTTTGGGCTGTGTGAAACCCTAGAGGGTAATCCCACAATGTATATTCAAGATTACATGTGACTACCATTTAAATACATTGTAAACAATAGATAGTTCTCATATAGTTACTCAACAATGAAAAGTATCAAAAGAGTTGGTAATTCTCTTAAACAACAACCTACACTTGAAGTATGAGAAAAGTGACATTCATCATAGCATGACTACAATGAAAATTCATTTGAAAGATTTGTAAATAAAGAGTGATTTGCTAATAAATTGACCTAGGAATCGAATTGTGAGTAACCCAAAAAAACTAGTGCCTTATCCTAAACATGGAGTCAATCTTAACCTATGTAGTTTGATAACAATTCAACAATAGCAACCTATAGCTTAAGAAACACTACATTGCATCACCTCTTCATGATATTCTCAACCACTACTTCTTGAAGATATCCTAGCACATAATTTATACGATTCAACAATATCATTCAAGCAATTACACTAATTCATTGAATTAATGAGAAGGAATGAAATTCCACATCCACTATAAAGCAATGTAGATGAATCAACACAACACTTGATTATATTCACTCATAACTCATAGAACAATTACAGAGGAGAGATAATGGTCATGAAATCTACATCATTCTATATTGTATTTGCTATCCTATTATCAAATTTACATACATAGTTATAGACTCATAACTTAAGACAAACCTCTAAATATGCTTTGTATTCCCTACACAATTCACTGTTTCAATTGCATTTCAACGAACCTCATACTTTTGGCCCTGAATTCTTTCATATAGAGATGAAAAAGAAAACAAGCCTAAGGCTAGAAATCACACATGTCACAACACTATTGGAATACTATAACAAATATTCCTTTTTCAGTTACACTCAAGCTCTCAAATGGTGGGAGTAAACATGAGGCAAAAATGACCTTCATTCATTGCCAAGATCTGGTCCCACCTTAAAAAGGCATCATTTTTTTGTTACAACTTCAAAATATTCTCCATGCACTCAAAAAGTGTCCACCACGGGAAATCTCAGTCAACAAAATTTAAAAAGCATGAAAAGAAAATAAAGAAATAAATACTGATTTTCCACATCAACATTTTATGCCACTCATTTTATGTTGAGGAGAGAACAATATTTTTTGCAATACTTTATCAAAATCCTAATCTGTATTATTTTTAGGCTATACATTATTTCTCTTCTATCTATTACTCATCATATAAGTTATTATCCCATTACAAGCTTACTCTATATACTTCTCCAACCGGGTGGTATATTCCTCCTTAATGGGCCACGTGAAATGCAATAAACGCGGGCTTCCCTAACAAAAGTATCCATTTTTGTTTTAATCTCCATCATCATGTCAACATTTGAATTTAGTAGGATGTAATCAGTCACAATCAATCCCATCTTAGCTAATTCAATATTCCCTCCCAAATCATTCCTCCATATGCCAAATGGTTGTAACTCATTCTTGTGATTCAAGCATACCACACTCCTCCATCTCTTTGAATATTTCCAGCTTACCTTGGAACTACATACCAAGCTTTCCATGAAAATTTGTTCTCATTTACCAAGTCCATAGCTTGTAATATTTCAAGGATATTCATAGGTACCTCAAGATCCTCCTTCATTTTAGGCATCATTTCTTTTAGAGCACCTACCCTAGTACTCCACTTGCTCCATTTATTCTTGAAGGCTTCCTAGATTTGCAAATACTTTATGTTTGCTTCATGAATGCTCTTATAGTCAACCCATACGCTATCAGCTATGTTGACCAACTTGGTCACCCTATTTTTCAATACATCCTCAAAAATGTTATTTTCCATCTTAATAATTTCAAATTTATCCTTCCTAACATTTTCCTTTTCTGCCTTTAACTAATTATTGAAATCAGTGATTGTCAAGGCCAAGGTCTCCCTGTCCTATGTAGACAATTCTAAAGCAAAAGAAGATGACAAAGATAGTGTCATCATTGACTGGATAACTTGAATGGTGGCTCTCATCTTGTTTATCTCATCCAAGGCCTTATTATACTCTTTCACCAAAGAATCATATTTCTTCTAAGAAATTTGAGTTATGTCCACACTAAGCATTGAAAAATGAGCAGTTAACTTAGTTGCTTGGATAGGTGTTATATCTATGGCTCTCTTCACCATCAAGGAACCCATAACCTCTTCAATATTCCTAGTGACCTCATGCTTTCAAGTATTGGGTGCCATAGACCAAATTGCAAGAGTATGCAACTTTAGACTATATCCAGATCCAAACACCTTGTCTTCAAACTGCTTCTTTGATATTGAAGCCCGAGGGTCTCTTCTTACTACATCATATGCAATGGTTGAGGTGATAATGTATCTTAGCAACAACATGAATCATCTATCTTTGACAATTTTCCTAGTTTCAACGAGAGTGATTGCTGCAATCTCAGCCTTGATCTTTTCTTCCTCAGCCTTCTCTACCTCTTCCTATTGAGAAGGTTCAACACTAGCCCTTCCTTGCTCAAGAATTTCCTTTATCTCTTTGATTCTCTATTGAACCATAAAATTCTTGAATTCCTCAGATTGTACAAACTTATCATCTGTAAGGAACTCATCGCAATCCTTGATCCTTCTTTTCATCATATTGTCGATGAATAATTCTATCTGGGGGAACCTCTGAATCAAGAGTTTATTCAATATTAGGGGGAGGGAATTTCTTATCCACCTCCTCATCATCGGGCACATGTTCTACCATTTTTTCCTCACTAACTTCTTGAACATCTACAAGCTACTCTAGAATATCCATAGCTTGTGGTTGTTGTTCTGGGAGAACCTATGCTCTCTTAGCAGCTTCTTTCACCTTTACCTTGAAATCACCATTTTGGTAATCTCTTAGCTTTGTAAAATCTCTTTCAAAAGGATCCTCAATTACATCATAGGGTATCTCATAGAAATTTTTCCTCCTTATGATGCTCTCTTTAATGTCCATTATGGCTATCCATTCCTTCTTTCTAGATTTAATATCCTCATCACTTATCAAGTTTCTCAATACATCATCTATATACAATAACTCATGATATATTCCTGATAAGTTTTTCTCTCTTCTCTTTGCATGCACAAATATTTCAAGGTCAAAACTCCTAATCTCATTAAAAGGAAACCACAGGTTGTTCACCATGATTCCAAATTTCTCATACCCTTTAGGAGTAGTAATTTCAAAGTAAGCATAAGAACATTGAGGACTCACCATAGTACCTTTCTTAGGATTTCTGAACAATTCATAATCCATAAAATCAACTTGCCACATTAGTTCCATAAAATCCAATTAGTCAAAAGCATATAGAGGCAAGCAATGTGGTGCCACCTTAGATCCATAAGCCCTTATCATAGTATACTCTAAGTGCATAAACCAATCCACCCAATTATGCTTTGCAGTTGAGACCTCCATATCCATTGGTCACATGATATTTCTAATTGTTGGAGAGAGCTTGTGAATAGATGCCACACCCAAAATTTATAGGATACCAAACCTTATGACTTTAGTAAACATGAAGTATTTAGAATTGGGACAATCCTAGTCCCAAATATGTGTCCACATTTGGACCATCAAAACATTATTCTCATTGTCCTTCAATCTCAATTTCAGCTTTCTTTTCTAGCTATAATCACTGTCATATAGTAGCATATGCATCAAAAGATAATAATGTGGGAAATGTAGAGGGAAAACTTCTTTCTTTAGATTAATGAAATCTCGATGCATTCTTTTAATAAAATAGGCAGCATAATCAAAACCAATGTTCTGATTATGAGCTTGTATATCCACTGTCATCACCAATAGGTTAGGGGTTATCCTTGCCTCAAAATTTCAATCCAACAACTGATTTAGGAAATAATAGGAATTCTTAAACTAATCCACAAACTCTTGACATTCAAAAGGCTCAATATCCTTAGGGAGAAATCTCTCCTTGCTCCTTCTATGCCAAACAAGAATCTATTCATGTATGCAAATTTTTTATACTCATATTCACCATATAGATCTCTTCAATTAAATTTTACAATATAATTATGATTCAACCCAAATATCTCCACAATCCTATCCCTTGTCACCTCTAGGATTACATCTCCATTTTCAATCCTGATTGTTCTATCAATGAGACTATAGTGCCTAGCCAACTCCATCATCACATCCACTTATACGAACACATTGGGTACCACCAGCTTCCCAAGGTTGATCCCCCATAAGTAACATGCAAGATTCTTTGAATTCTATCTATTAAAAGAATACAAGAATAATTACTATCCACTCTGAGGCTGGGTCAACTCTCCAATTTCACCAACATAGTCAATTCATTTGGTCATCATGACAACCTAACCTGTAGGTCTCTTGTAAATTCATGACCTTACCCTCTTTACTTCTCCAAAAGACCCTTCCATGAACCTTTCTTTTTTCTTTCCTTGCATTTTTGGACTTAGTAGACACTGCAAGGGTACTTGGCATAGGGTTAGATGCTGCCAGTGGCTCTGGCTTAATCACGAATGAGACATTCTAGGTTTTAATCCTTTTAAACCTTTTATCCTGTAGTTTCCTCTCAAGTCTAATTCTGAATTCACTTGGTTCTGGCTCACTCATACTTGCAAAGTGGTAGGACAAGGGTTTACAATTGTATCAATCGAAAAGACCTACCCTGATATGAAAGCTTAAGACAACTTTCAGAACAGAGTATTCCCAAAATTTACATAATACTTATCACCGTTATTGAAGATACTTAATTAAATAAAATGTAAGACAATTACCTCCCAAACTACCTATTGCCCTTTTGGAATAGCATAAATGAGAATTTTGGACAGGAAGAGGTAAAATAATTTTCTTAATCAAGTGATTGACCAATACAATTGTTGTTGTAGTTGCTTGTTGGAGCTTTCCATTGTGCTTCTTCAACTTCTAACTTTCTTCTCTACTCTTGAGCAGTTCCAAATGTGTGAAAAAAAAGCTAGCTACCTTCATTATGGTTGGAAAATGGAACGTATCACCATTAATGTTCAATAAAAATCTTACGCGAGTGAACTGATATTTAGCCATTCATATTCAAACCCTGATCATTGATAATTTCATTTTAAAACTACATCAATGGCTCCCCTTTCAACTTGCCACTTTCTTTATTGCTTTAAATGATGTCCTTAGGATGTCACCATGTTTTCCTTTATTCTATAGCCATCTCTCATCACTAACACACTTCACCTTTCGCAAGTCCTATCAACAATGCTAGCATTTGTGTGATGAAATCTCAACCTTTGAATTTACTACCCATCCTTGATCATGATCATCACCCATTGCGTATCGCAAGTTCATGCTTCAAACTATAGATCTCATTAGTAATGAGAGATAAGGTGATGGAACAAGATTAAGACACATGCACCTGTGTGAAAATAAAATGCATAAAAGACATCACTCAATTCAAATCAACAAAAGAAAGATTGAACAAAATAACTTCATTTCTCATCGCTATTTTGAAACTCAAATCTTGGAATGAATTTGCAATGAGTGATAAGAGAGAATATGAAGGGTGCCAAGGGTCATCACACATCACCAATTCTCATCATAAAACCTTTAAGCAATTAGTGATGAAAATGAAGCCAACCATAACACAAAACACTTGCATCACGTATTGCTAACTTAGTACTCAAAATTCAAAATCCATCCATGATACGCAAAACAAAAGTGAATATTGCTCATTGCTCATCATCAATTTGAACAATATGGCCACACACCCATTCATGATGAGCAATAAAAATGAAAGCCCAGAGGTCATCGCTCATCGCTAATACAAATAAAAAGTTCTCAAAGCCATATGTAATGTGCAAAACCAAGGAAACATTGCTCATCGCTCATCACCAATTTACATTTACATTTCAAAAAATACCTGCAATGAGTGATAAAGGGAAGTGATGAATGAGACTTTAAGTGAAAACAATTTAGTATGTGCTTGCAAGTTATTTTTAAGAAAGGGACCACCTAGGACACCATATAAAAGGCGTCAAAATACTCATAACATATTATTTCAAAGGATGTAAAGGCCAAATAAGGTCAATTGATCAACCTTATAAAATACAAGAACAACAAACTTAAGCTCAAGGGATTGGTTACTCCATGGAATTAGATGACATAAGATTTTTTAACATGACTGAAAATAGGTAGTAGGAGGTCAATGCCAAATTAGAACCCTGGCATAGATGCAAGCTTAAGGATTATTTAAGAAGGGTGACAAGTAACACAAAACCCCACAATAGTGATGAAAAACAAAACCCCAAGTCCTAAGGATAGAACAAGTAAAATTTTGCAAGATAATAAATGGAACTAGAATAAAACTCATAGGTTCCATCAAATTTGATGAATTGCATATAAATACATATTATTTTCACCTTTTAATCCTAGAAGAAATTTTTGGTTGAATTTAATATCCTAAAATCAATCAAAGAAAATCAAGAGTAGACTTATCAACATTATTATAGCATTATTTTTAGTTAAGCATCATGTCAATCCTTTGTCATGTTTTATGTAAGTTAATTCATGTTTTGTGACCATTTCTTTTGCGAGTACTAACACTTGTAGGTATTCAAATAAATTCAATCCAAATTGCAATCAATCCTTGAGGTGATGTGCATGAATTTAGTTCTTCAAGGAGATCATATCTAAGTGGCGAGTTGTAGAAATTTGTCGAATCATTACTCCATTTCTATTTAGCTTCCATTCCTTAAAAGGATAATCTCTCTTTATTATCAATTTTTCCATTATAGAGGTAGAAATACTAGCACATAGTCTAATCAAGGAAAGCCCTTATATGGCACAACCCTTCATCTCCTTTTGTGTGTGTAGGTCACAAATTTTTAGAATATTGGAAGAAGATTGAAGTAAATTTTCTCATTTATGCATTCAATCCCTACAACTTGACAAGATACAAAAGCTAAATTATCTCAGCAATAGATGAAGATCTAACGACAAGATTTTGAAGGAAGTAGCCTTAGACTAGGAACCTAAGGACTATGAGAGTAAATCATAGTTTTAGATCTCCAAAAGAGGGCACTCTAAGCACCCTTGTCTAGAAAAATCAACCTCAAATTCATAAGATATGTACCTCTATGTCTAATCTATCTATTTTTGGTCATTAAATATTTTTATCAATTTCTAGTATGTCATAATTCATGATAGATTATTGTAGTTTCATAGTTAACTAGTTGCATCATTGAATTTCATTAAAAATACATTTAAACCCCCCAAAATAATTTATATCCAAGGTTGATTGACTCATCTTTTAGGTTAAAATTTAATATCATACCCTTTCCAATCTAGATTCTAATGTTATGTAGTGAAAAGTAGCTAATATTAGTTAAACCCTAGGGTTTCATTTTTCCTAAATTATAGTTAAGATATTATTTTTTCATTTCATTTTATTTAATATGCATGGCCAAAGCCATGAACTTCCATGCATTAAATGAAAAATTTCATTGTAGGACTAGAGTATGAAAGGGAATTAATGGAAACAACTAATGTTCTTTACTTTAAGAAGATAAAGGAACAAGGATCTTGGTGACCTACAACATGGTGAGGAAAGAGAGGAGAGAAAGATGGAACAAAGGGACATGCAAAAAATGGTAGAGAGATTGAGGGAAAGAGGAGTATAAGAAAATAGATGAAGGAAGAAAATTAGAAATATTATGAATGACTATAGGTAATTCAGAGGAATTATTGATATATTAGATGCATTAAAAACACAACACTAGATCGTAGATGGACTGATAATTACAATTTTACCTAGATCTTCTATTCTCATGAAGTGTAGGGCCACTTTCAAAAGGAAGATGTGTGAGGGAATGTTGGTTATAGGTGTGAAATAAAACACTTAGATGATAATCTCCCTCTTACAATAAAATGTAGAAGAGATGAATTATTAGAAATATAATTTGTGATCCTTATTGATGTATTATTTTTATATCATGATTCTCTCATCAAGTGAAGATGACATATGCAATTATATTTAGGATCCTTACTAGGGATTAGTAAGTTTATCTAGATTATTGTAGACATTATAATCTTATCTACATGATTGAATAAAAAATGGAATCAATCTGATTATTCATTTCAACTCTGATGTATTATTTCATGAAGCATGAAATTGATTTTTAGGAAAATTCTATATTTATGTGATGTTTTAATCATATTATTTTAAAAAATAAATTGGTGTTTTTATTTAATGAACCTATTGGGGTTTATTACACATTACATCCTTTTGATATTTTATCATATAAAATCTAAATCCATGTAATCTAGTCTCACATCATCCAATTATCTGTGGCATCCATAAATATGCCCAATCCTCATCCATTATCAATCCTATATCTATGGCATGTAGATAATCCCAACAAGATTTCTATATTTCATATTTTTATTCTTTATGGTACATATTTTTGTTATATTTTTTCTTTTCAAGAGACCTCTTGGGTTCCATCTCACCCAATGACTCACTTGAGGGGGAATCAATTCCATCATCATCCCTAATAAATTAGGGCATCTTTCCATCAAAGCTTCACTTCCACCCTAATTTTTATTATTTTTTGGCATAATGAAACTTAGTTACAACATTGTGTCAAAGAGTGGAAAATGTAGACACCTGTATATTTCCCTAGTGTTCTTATCCCTAATTAATCATTTTCATCACCTAATCAATCCTTTACCTAGGCTTATTTCCCATCACATAATATTAATTGACCAATATCATCACCTAGACAAGTCCACTTCACGTAATATACTCACCTAATTAAATAATCAAATTAATCACTTTTTCCATTTCACCTCATAAAAATAAATAATTACCTATTATTCCTATATTATATGTCACACATGGTAAAATTAATTATATTATATTATTATTTAATTATTCTTATATTCCTTCAATATGTTCTAATAATAAAGCACACCTAAAAACACTTCTTCTTATGGTTTGATTATTCTCTAAACCCATTGCAAGAATATAGATTTTCAGATGTGCATGTCCCTTATCTCTCTCATGGTCATCCTATACATTCACAATCCAAAAACATCCATCTCAACTCTCCATCCTACCCATGATCAAACCAAAATCCTCTCAAGATTCCTCCACTATTGATCTCACCATTAGATCTCAACCATTCATCCCCCCTTCAAAAATTATATCAATTCATGCATTCTTTGCTTCATTAAATGTGTCATCAACTTTATTCTAGTTACATTTGTAAAAATAGGTAGTCTTCAATGAAAGGACCATCCACATATGAACTATTCACGGAGAAAATCAAAACACAATGGAGTCATGGATAACATGTTAAGTTTATTTTGATGCTATTGTATTATTTTGATATGTTTTATGAGCTCTATCTAGAGGTTTGTGATATTTTATAATAGGATTATTTTGATTTTAATTTTGTTCCATTTTAATTTTTGAATTATTGCTTATAGGGGTATCCAGAAGGAATTTAGAAGAAATTTGTGGGAGATTTTCAATGTTAAATTGATCACCACATATGAAACTTGATTTATCTAATATCAAAATTATACTTGATGAGAGATTTGAAAAATTATTGAATCCCATAGAAAATTTAAAACCTTTAATATTTGATGTGGATTATCTAGATCAGTTGGTTGATAAAAGTGTAAGAAAATTAAAGAAAGATAAATTATGTGAAGAAAATAAGAATATGTTCAATTTATAAAATTAATTATCCTCAATAAATAATCAAATGCCATTAGCAAAACTTATCCCCTAAGACCAAGCACCACATTTAGGAGTTACACCCATTAGATCAAGGGTAATCCCCTATGTTGTATAAATGAAGGAGGTATTAATTACAAAGTACAAGTTAAGAATTAAACCAAGAATTAGATCCACAAAAATAGTTTATACAATATTGTGATAGCATATTGAGAAAATAATGCTTTTACATTAAACTATTGAGAGATAAGGGTAGAGAGAAGAAACCTATAGACTAATTTTTTGAAAGTAGGTTTAATTATGGAACAAAACCTATGACAAATAATAAGAAAATCCTAAGAATAAAATGTAATCACCAATCAAACTACCAATGTTTGGAAAAGGTACTACAAAAGCATCACAACATATTTTTTTCTTAAAATCAATTTGATAGAGAAAATACACATTATAAATTAATCTTAGTTATTTTATTTTATGGGAAATTTATGGAATGATGCACTAAATTGGTATAATAAGACCTACTCACAAAATGATAAAGAATAAACTATAGTAAAGGAATAATTCCTATCGAACTTTGAATCTTTGGAAGTCCTAATAGAAAGTCTTATTTAAATGAGAAAATTGGTATAGGATAAAGGATAATCAATAAAATATGATGACAAGTGGTTCAAAGAAATATCTAGGAAGCTAATATATCTTCTTATAAATAAAGAATACACAGAGTGATTCATTCTAGGACTAATTCTTGAGAGAATAACATATTTATATGGTAGAATATTTAAAACATATTTAGAAGTAGTAATGGGAGCTTACTAAATAGAATCATGCTACCATATAAAACATATTTAGAAGTAGTAATGGGAGCTTACTAAATAGAATCACAAAATTGGAGAAGAAATGAAATGGATAATGAGAAAAAAGAAATATAAAGATTAAAGTTGTAGCTAGAGAAATTGAAACTTAAATAGGAGATATTTTATAAACAAGACATTAGTCTACAAAATAAATAGAAAAACATCTTGTGTACTTATTTAATGAAGTATTGTGCAATTTTGCACACACGCTCCACTTGGAGTGGGGACCCTCTTTTATGATTTAAGATGCCTCTTAGACCTTTGATTTTTATTGGATTTGTCCTTTTAAGGTCTTGGGATGTTGGTCTTGCTTGCCTTGGTCTTGCCCTGAAGGTTGAATTTATCAAACTAGGTTTTTAATGGAAGTCCAGGTTTTAAACAAGGTCCGGGATTTTCCGGTTCACCTAGATTTTCCCAGGTCCTGGTCCATCGTCTGTCGCTATCAGATTTCTCTAGAGTTTGGGTTTTTGGTTGAATCCAGGATTTTTTGGGTCACCCGAATTTTCCCGGATTGCGTCAGAGTCCTGAAAGGGTGCGTTGTTCATGGAATTCGTGTTCGCCCGGATAGTCCGGCTAGCTCGGATTCTTCTGAAATTCTGTTTTGAACTCGGGTTTCCGGATTTACTCGATATGTCTTAATGGCCATTAATGCTTTGGGTACGTCTACTCTGGCATGAATGTAAGTGAATTTAAAGGCTTTTACTTCCCTTCTTGATCTCATTGTCTATTTTCCATATGCTTTAGTGCTTGAGTGTGTTCATTTCAAGCTTTGGTTATTGGATTTGCTCTGCTTGCATGTAGATTGCTTGGGCATTTGTGTTGATATTTTCGTCGCTAGGGATCCCTGGTTTGCAGTGATCTCATTGGGCTCGAAGCTCATTTAGATTTAACTCATGGTAAGTCATCTTTGACTTCTCATTTTTTTGCGCTTTAATTGAATCTTTTGGGTTATTGAATGATGGTTATCTGGGTCGGCCTTGGTTTATTTCATGATCATCAAATTAGGGTTTGAACTCACCTTTTCACATGTTTTAGAGCCTATGTTGTGCATCCCTTTGTTTAACAATTGAATGTCATGTACTCCCTTGTAACTAGGTGTTCTTGCTAGGGCCTTGGCTTGTTGGCGAGTAATTTAGTAGAATTTGTGGAGGTAGGGTTTCAATGTGTCGGCTCAGGGTTGTTGAGTTTAGTGGAGTTGTCACGTCATCACATCTTATGTTTAGCTCGACCTTATTTGCACCATTTGAGACCCCATCGTGCCCTAGTTTCATCACTTTGAAGATTCGTGCCTGATTTCGAGTTTTCCCTAGCTCTCATGGTGAAGGTTTGAAAGTCAAATTTAGGGCATCATTATTTCATTGCAGGGATCTCCCATTTGAGAGTTTTAGGAGTTCAAATTCAGGTGCAATTGAGATTTGGCTTATTGGATTTTGAGTTTATACTCTTTGGATTCGGATAGGGGAATTTGTTTGATCTCTCGATTAATGATTTGCACATTAAATGATCGTTAGGTTTCTGGGGTGTCTGCAAAAAATTTTGTACACCCAGATTTTCCCATATTTTGCAACTTCCCCAGAGTATGAATAGTTCCTAGAATTTCAAGCTACCCGCGGAAATCCGAACTGCCCAGATTTTTTTAGTTTTCTACCTGGTTTTGATTGATCTTGATTTTCAAAATTGAAGTAATGAGTTAAGTGTTGGATGATGATTTCTTGTTGCTAAATGAATGAATCTCATGATAATTATGAATCTATTGTGTCCATATTGGTTATTTATTTGATGAATGATGTCTTGGTAGCAGGAAGTCCATCTGGGTCAGATTTCTCTGAATTCTGCCCTAACTGGATTTTCCCAGTTTACTTCATTTTCTCGGATTATTGCATTTTCCTGGATTTTCAAGATTGATGATTAATGATTGATCTTAATGATTTCTTGTGATTTCAAGGCTAACCTTTGATTAAAATATGGATGATAATTTGATTCTCATGAGGCTCTTTTATGAATGCATGCTGAATCGAGCAAAGCAGCGGTAGGAAAGGCCAAGGGAGATACAGTGGGATCATCAGTTTTAGAAACTGAAAGGATCAGGCTGGATGTGAAAAGTTAGTTGCCAGATAGTAAAGTGGCTTTAGTTTGGTCAGAGGTCTCAGATACTAATGTAGGATCCTGGAGATATGAATAATTTAAAGAAAGGACAACTCAGAAAGATTTATCAGTCTTGACTAAGGGGATGGTGAAGTCTAGACTGGCTCATGTGGTAGGATTTAATCCTACAATTCAATGCTATGAATTGATATTAGAGTGTGCCTGACACTATGATTTTGACATGCAGAGGATTGTTAGCATTGACGGGAGAGTGTTGGAAAACTTTAACCTAGTTTCCATTGCACATGCATTTGATATGCCGAACTTGCCATGTGTGTGTTCCTTGGACATGGATTTGGCCAGAACTTACTATGAGGATGAGCCTACCAAAGCCCAACAGATGATCAATTCTTAGTTTGAAAAGTCAAAATCTCATTTCTCTAAGTTCCCCAAACAATTGCACAGGGTCAAGTTCGGGCAGGATATATATGATGCAATCACACTGTTGAGCAGGGTAGCTAGCTTGAAGAGTGCCAGGGTGTTGGAGAATTGGATGGTGCATGTTATTAATAAGATTGAGCAAGGCATAAATTATCATTGGGTAGGGATTATAAGTGCAATGATTGACAGGCAGTTGAGAGATGTGTTGGAAACAAAGAAGTTTACCATGTCTTCTTATGTGGTATATGTGCTTGCCAGATTTTATCCATATAGGGGATTAAACCGAAAAGGAAAATTTGGACAAGATGTCATCTATGAGGTATACCCTGAGTTGCACCTAGGGAATTGGAATTATAGAAGAGAAAATGATGCATTTACTATGCATATTACCAGGTTGCTTCAGAATGCAAAGCATGTGAGAATTTCCAATGTAGCGAAGGAGCTGATCAAGAAATATGGAGCTTGGTTTATACAATTCCCTACTTTCTCCTATATTAGGATTGATGGATGTCCAAATACTCCATACAAACTGCCAAGATATCCTACCGACCATGTCATACTCTTGGAGGTTACCTGACAGATATGTGATTTTGATGCCATTATTAAAATAGAAAAGCACAAAACAGGGTTTGGTGGGGATTTTCCTTTGAAAATTGGTATAGCTGAGGCTTACCCTTCAATCCAATCAGCTCATGCATCAGGAGATGAGTTTAGTACTTATGGGTTCTCTTTCCATTCTAAGAGGGCGAGTTTTGACATCACTAGCAAAGCACAGAAGAAGGCTACCAAAGAGTATCACCACAAGGATGATCTAGAGGACTACTGGGTGAACAACAAGGATGACTTTGAGGTGAGAAAGGAAAGGTATTCCTGGCTTCCAGTTGATGTAATTAGAATGTATAATGTCAAGTTGATTCCTGATCAATTAGAAGATGATGGAAATTTAGTTCAAGATCATGCATTTGAATCAGTCAAAGATATGCCCTTTGGAGAAATAAACTGGTCAGAAAGGGAAATAACTAAGTTGGAGGAATTAATGGCTCCCATTCTAAAATCCACCAAGTCTTGGCTGAAACATAAAGTATGGGAATTGGAGAGTGAGAAGGTACCCTGTACTTTCAATTTGATGGGAAATTTAAATGCTCATTCCACTTCAGAGGAATCTGGTGAGGGTGATTCTATAGGCTAGACTAAGGTAAGCTCACCTTTTAAGATTGAAATAAGAGGTCCAAAGGAAGATGAGCTAGAAAAGAAGAGGAAACCTAGGGGAAAGAAGAGGAGTCATACTGTGAAAATAGGTAAGTCTATTGAAGAGGAAGAACTTGAGAAAGCAGAGAAAGAAGATACTCCTCCAGAGCTAAAAAGAACAAGGATAACCAGGGCTTCAAAGAAGAGAGATCAAGAAACTTTTGGGGATAAGACAAACTCTCATGTGATTGATTTGGAGAGCTCAGGGGAGAAAACTAGGGTTTATTCAAGAAGGTCAAGAACTCCATCTCCCAAGGAGACCATGCAAAAGACAGATCCTCCTCCAATAGCATCCAATGTGGAACAATAGAAAGATACTTCCCCTTCATTGGGAATACCTGAGCAGGAAACTCATGGAGAGCATGAGACCAGTGAGGAGGTAGAATCATTTAAGGATGGGGAACTTTATGGCGTAGGTGCTGAGTTTGAGGTGGGAGATGTTGAAGTGCATCCTTCTCCATTGGTACAGTATGAAGACTCTCCTGCAAGTAGCAAAGATAATAGATCCCCTGAGAAGGAGGATGTCCTTGTTAAGACCCCATCACCCCTGCAAGAAGAAGAGCCAAAGTTGGAAAACAAAGGTGATCAATCCCCTAAAAAGGAGAAGGATGAGACGGTAGGTCAATATCTTGAAGAGGTCAAGAAGGATGAAATCTGAGTAGATCTTGCTATTCTGGATTGGCTAGACAAAGAAATTAGGAGGAAACAGGTCATTGTTGAGGACACTCCTCTCAACTGGGATGAGATGTTAGCTAAGATTGGAAAGGGAAAGAAGAAGAAGGTAGCTAAGGTTATTTCTAAGATTGACAGAGATGAAGCTAGTAATCGGGTTATCCATGTTGCTACCCCTACTACTGATAAAAGTAGAGATGAGGTCACTGGGAAGGATTATGCTGTATAAACCATCAATCTTGGGCCTGCTTCTATGGAGCAAGACATTGAAGAATATGAAGGGTCTAGTGCAGTGATCATTGGAAGATTGAGGAAGGAAACACAGTCAAAGCATGAGCTAAAGAAGGAAAATGAAAGGCTTAGGAAATGTTTAGAAGATTTAATGAAGCCTTTGTAGTATTTTCACCCATCCTCTTCTACTACTGCTAGTTTCTTTCTGAAGGAGACCATTTCTGAAATAGAAAATATGAAAGCTTCTACTCTAGCCACAATAGATTGGTTGAAGGAGGTACAGGTTAAGGGAGATTATGCAATAAAGGAAATCCTTTCAACTGGAAAGGATGCAATAAGGGCTAAGGATTTATTGGATTATGTTTGATCTCAGGATAAGGAGGACACTAATCTCTTATTGCAGAAAACCAAAGCAATCATGGAGTATGGTAAGGATCAGCTGGTTGTTGATGGAATCCTTCCTTCATCTAGGGTTAATGAGCCTTGGGAATGGTTTGAAGCCCTGCAAATCTGACAGAAGGCCATCAGGAAAGTCTATAAACAAAGGAAGCAGATAGATGGAAATTTAACCAATGTTTATGATGGATGCATCGCTTTCTTTGAGATAATGACTGGCAGGAGAAAAATTGCCCCTAAATACTTGAGTTTGGAACAATTGAGGGAATGGTGGCATGATGTCTATGCCCCTGATCCTGAAAATGTTGTGACAAGGCACCAATTGGATGATGCGGCTACTTATCTGGCTATGGTGGATAAGTACTTAGCGTATAGGGGTGATTGCGATACAATGGTTAAGTAGTCAAAGGAAGAAATTGGATCAATTGAATGTCGGCTCAGAATCCTACCCTTGCCACCTATTGTTGAGTTGGATAAAGTGTTTTTGAAAGTTCATGAATCGCTGGATCAAAATAAAGATAAGGGAGGTGGTAGTTAATGTCAACTTGGAGATTTGTGCTTCCCTATTATTATAGGGCATGTGTTGATCCGGGCTGCATTGGGGACTATTTTTTGGCCGACCTTGATGATGTATCAACATTTAATATGTGCCTTATTTTGAAATTCCTGAGGCCGACTTGTTTTGGCTATTTATTTTGTAAATGTTTGGTTGGGCCGACATGTTTTGAGGATTTTCTATAAATAGCATTTATGCCTCATTTGTAAGGAGTTAGTTAGACAGATAATAGAGATAAGCTAGACTAAGAAAGAACTAGAGTATCCTGATAGCAATTAGTTCTTTTGAGCAAATGCTCTAACACAGAACAGTGGAATTGTTGCTACATTTTGGTGATCTAATACATTTGAAGGCATTGTGGTTTCTCTGGTGAATTCCTTTGTGTTAGTTTATCTTGCATGGTTCCTATTGTTCCATCTTTTGAAATTGCTTGAAGACATAAGATTTGATGTTAAATTTAGAACTAGATTAGTGTGGTGAATAATGTTTATGGTTTCATGATTGGAATGTTTGTAGCAATCTCTAGTCTATACTCCCAGTAACTATCTAATTGTAGTAGGCTGGTGAAGTCAACCTAGACCATACATCTATTTGTGCTTAGTTCGATTGTAGATGAATGTCTATGATTTGAAAATCTGTATGCCTTAGAAGATTGCACCTTTCTTGTGATATTGCATTGTGGGTTAAGAAGGAATTGGTTATTTGAGATTGGTTCATTCCTGGTATTCATCATTTGCATTGTTTATCCTAGGAATAGTTTAGATTTCATTACATCTCTTGCACCCTCATCTTTTGCTATTTCTTTATTATTTGGTTAGATTTAGGATTTAAGATCATAATGTTGCAAAATTTGATAAATTGGAAGGATACAGTTTTCTTGTAGTAAGGTCTAATTGTGATTACTAGCATTTTCACATATTATCTGAGTTGTTTATGCATTGTCATGACTTGACACCTGAGAGACCTTGGGGTGATTTTTAATAACTTGTTGAAAATTAACTTTCAAGAGAGATAGAATATTGCATTCTATCTGAGTTGTTGCTGTGCAGAAAACACCATCAACAGATTGGTGCTAGAAGGAGGGCCTGAATGAGCTCACTGGATCATTTCTTAAATGCCATCTCTCCTGAGAGATATAGAAGAAGTACCAGATCTACCCTAGGAGAGGAGGATTTATAGGAATTACAGTTTCCCACTAGGTCAAGGAGGACTCGAGAAAGGGGAGAATCATCATGACCCAACCCTTCACCAGTATCATCTACATCTTCACTTCCAGAAGTTGAGGCCATACCCATCCTTGAGGTCGTTCCCATTCAACAACCAGCTTATCATTAATCAATCACCACCACTGCTCTTACCAATGGATTTCCTTGCTAATAATCCATCTCCCTTTTTTTTCAATGCCTACAATGTTATGCCCAAGAACCCCGAGCATTTCTGTTCAAAATTTCATGTTAATGACCCAAACAGGATTGTAGAAGAGCATATTAGGATCTTTCAAACCTGTCTCAAAGATAGAGGAATTTTTCATGAGGATGTTGCCTGTAGATTATTTCCTTATTCATTACGAGAGGAGGCATTTTACTAGTATAATCACCTCCCATCTGGTTCAATTCTTAACTGAAATGATCTTGAAACTGCCTTTTTATAGAAGTTCAGAATACCTATTAGTACCAATGAATTGTATCTACAATTCACTAGAGTCAAGAGGGAGATTAATGAACCCATATCCAGCTTCAATAATAGGTTCCACTGTGTGTATACCAGACTTCAAGACCCTTATGTCCTGGATGATTCTACGGCCTTAGGAGTCTATTATGAAGCATTGGATAGCCTTACAACAACCTTTCTGAAATGGAGACCCAATCCTCCAACCCAACTAGTTGATGCTTATACAAAAGCAATCAAGCTTAGCACCGATTTAAGACAACATTTGGCTAGACCATTGCCTTCTTTAGGACCAGTTGCACATCCAAACCAGGTTTAGGTAGTGAATCAAGCATTCGCCAATCATACGCCAATCATGAACCCAATACCTCAATTTCCTTTGGTGCCACATCCTGGTCCCCCCATGAGTCGGGTCTCCCCTATGATGAACTTCCCACAACAGCAAGTTAACCAGCCCTTGTATCAGCAGCAGCCAACTGGTTTCCCTGCCTACTTGTAGAATTCTGAAGTGTTGCATCAGTCTATAAGATCTGCTACAATGTTTGTTCCTCCTCAGAGTAATTCAATCTAGACCCCTTATGGAGATCTAAATAAAGATAGGGTTGATGAAATGGCTAAGCAAATAAAAAAGTTAAACCTAGAGGTGACTTATCTAAGGAATCAAAATAACCAATTACAAGCTGCTCAGAGAAATTTACAATCCAATAAGAACTGAGAATATCCATAGGGGAAAAATTTTGATAGAGGATAGTGCAATGAAAGGGTTATAACAGTGACAAAGGATATAATCAGGATAGAGGTTACAACAATGAGAGAGGATTCAATAATGATAGAGGGTACAACAATGATAGAAGATAAAATTTTGATAGAGGACAAGGTAGTGGGCTAGGATTTGATAAGAGGCAGCCACATGGACATAACAGGACATGGAATACAGGCGCTAACAATGGAGGAGTCCCTACTCCATTGGATCAAACTGTCAACCAATCTGCTAATCAGCCAGTCAGTCAAGACAAGCCTCCCAGTGGTGTATGTCTGGCTGAGGCTGCTCTGTCAGGGTGGTGTAGGCTCCATAAGACAAGCCAACATTCTGAGTTAGAATGTCTAGAATTCCAAACCACAGCCTCTATTTTCTAGTACGAAGTGGAAAACAATGCAAATGGTCAGGAGATTGTTCCCTCTACCCCCTATGACTCTCTTGTGCTGGTGCTAAACCATGCTCCTTTTCCAGCAAGTGAAGAAAATGTGCCAGAAGGGAAATCTAATTCCCAGGGGGTTAAAACAGATCAAATCTACAATGCAGATGAGGTGGCTCAGTTATTCAATGAAGAGGCAACAAATGATAATTGTCCCCTGGATCAAGAAGAGGCATATGTTGAAGAAGTGCAAATGTTCCAGAGGCAGGGTAAAGGATGTGATTTAAGAGACATGCCCCATCGACGCCCACAAGCTAGGGGTCCTTTTACCACCTCCATTCCTCCAAACAATTTTAATATCCCTCTAGACCCAAATGCTAGTAATAATCCACCCTTTCCACATGTTTCTAGGCAGTACCTTTCAAAAGAAAGACAAGCTCAAACTGATTCACAGAAGGAAAAAATAGTTCAAGCAGGTAAAGATAAGATAGAGGAATTTTCTAGGGACGTTCCCACTAATTTGAGTGAGGAGCAAATGGCTTTGTATGTTACTGAGGAGTTCAAGAAATTAAAGGTAACTCTTTTAGTATTTGAGTTATTAAGGTCCCCAGCAATTAGAAATACAATTCTAGGTGCCTATGAAGCACATCCAGTGTCTTTGGATAAATCTTCCAGTGAGAGTGTCAACAAGGTTACTGGTTCTCAGCCTATGAAGACACAAAACTAGGCCTATCAAACAAACGTGGCCCCTAGAGATAAAGGCAAGGAGAAAGACAAGACTCAAGTGATCTAGGTAAATACTCAGCCAACTTTGTTTTAGGGGAAGACGGATACCCCACCATTCTTGATCTCTGTGCGCATATTCAGTAAGAATTTACATAATTGTTTACTGGATTCTGGTACTTCTACTAATGTAATACCATTTGGAGTATGTAAAGCATTAGGGATTACACCTGCTGACTCCCAGAAGAAAGTAACTCAGTTGGATAGAACTGAAGTAAATGTAGTGGGAGAATTAAACATGATTCACATACAAGTAGCTTCTGACCCAAGAATCCAACAGGTTATCAATATTCAAGTAGCTGATATCCTTGATGCGTATGGATTAATTCTAGGAAGAGATTTTACGAAGACCCTAAATGGATATGCATCTACTGATCACTCCCACATGTGGCTTCCCTGGAAAGGGGTGCCAAATCAGATCATAATTGAGAGAGAACCAAGAATGAAATACATGATTACGAAATATCAAAATACTTTAAATGAGGTTCTGATATCAGAAGTAGACATGGGGAATTATATGCTATTGACTGCTTATGAGGAGTTAGATTTAGAAGAGGTATTGATGTTACATTCAATGTCTATTAATACAAAAATAGAATCCAACAATGCTACTATTCTGACAGGATCAATTAAGGAAGAGGATGAATTCAAGGATATTTAGATTAGCCTACTGGACAACTTTCAGGAATTCATTAGGTAGTGTATTGAAAACCAAGTTCACCTTGGCAGGAAGACAAACTTCAAAGAGTTACTCTTGCCTAATTGGTGTAGAGTTCACAATGCTTCCCATTTAGAGTTGGAGTGTTGTTTATGCCAAGCAGCAGTAGAGCGAGTAAAAAAATGCATAAATCCAACCCTAGTAGTCAAGACGGACATTCCAAGTCCTCCAAAAGATTATAAAGGAAAGAAAGTAATGTCATCTAAGGAATCCTCTAGTAGTGATAACCCGAAAGATATGGTGAAGAGGAATGCAACCACTGAGTGTTGGACCCTCAGGTTTGATGGATCTAAATCCAAGCATGGAGCTGGAGTGGGTTTCGAATTGATTAGCCCAAAAGGTAAGACCTTCTTTGCAGCCCATAGTCTTCAATTTCACTGTACTAATAACGTAGCAAAATATGATGCATTGATTCATGGACTTCTTATGGCGCTCAAGAAAAAAGTTAAAGTTCTACAAGGTTTCGGTGATTCTGAGCTGGTAATTAAGAAAGTAAGGAAACAATATTCATACCATGATAGGAGAATGACTAATTATAGGCATAGAGTATGGGACCTTATTGATGGATTTGATTCCTTCAATATTTAATTGATACCACGACAGAAGAATCAAACTACAAATTCTCTAGCCCAAGCAGTGAATACTCTATAGCCTCTATCTTTGTCAGGTCTGAAAAAGTTTACTGTAGAATTGACTGCTGTTCCATCAGTTTCGGACAACGTTACTAACTTTCAGGTATTTGAGGATGACAAGCATATCCTATAATTTATTACAAACATAGATGTTTTTGCTTCCCAAATCATTGATGAGATAGAACTCCAAGAAGTAGAACTAGATTTGGAAGGAGTGATAAACTTGAAGTCTAATACTATTCCAAGGGGAATGGTATAGTTAGAGTGGATTTTTGATCTGGACAAGATCATAGATTAGGAGCAAGAGTCTAAAAAGAAATCTATCAGTGGATAGTGTGATACTTACAATATGGGAATTGAAGAAGATGCCAAAAACATTTTTATTGGTCAGGTATGCACTCCACAAGAAAGACAAGGGATAATTGAAGCATTACGTAGCTTTCCAGATATAGTAGTCTGGAGTTATGAAGACCTAAAAACTTATGATACATCAGTCATAACTCATACTATACCTTTGAAGCCAGGTGCTAAGCCTTTCAAGCAGAGACAGAGACCAATTAACAAATTACTAGAATTGGTTATACAGAAAGAAGCTCAGAAATTACTATTTGCTAGAATTATATTTCTTGTCAGGCATTCAACATGGGTGGTGAACCTAGTCCCAGTAAGAAAAAAGAATGGGGCAATCAGACTTTGCATGGATTTTAGAAATCTAAACAGATCGTCAGAAAAGGACAATTATCTAGTCCCTTCATTGGATGAAATGCTTCAAGTAGTAAATGGTTCTCAATTGATGTCTTTTCTAGATGGCTATTCAGGGTACAACTAAGTAATGGTTCAGTATGAGGATAGGCACAAGACTACTTTCACAACTAAATGGGGTACCTTTGCTTATAGGAGGATGCCTTTTGGTCTCATTAACACTGGGGCTACATTTCAAAGGGCCATAGATATTTCCTTTAAGGATATCATAGGCAAGTGCATTATTATTTATATGGATGATCTAGCTGTCTTTTCCAAAAATAGAGGGGACCACATTTCTGACTTACACAAGGTATTTCAAAGGTGCAGGGAATTCGACATATCCCTGAATCCTAAAAAGTGCATTTTTGGAGTAATAGAAGGGAAATTGTTGGGACATGTCATATCTGAAAAGGGAATTGCTATTGATCTAGAAAGAGTGGAGGCCATACTGAAGATTCAGCTACCTGCTAGCAAAAAAGAGATGAAGTCTTTCTTTGGCAAGATTAACTTTGTCAAAAAATTCATTACTGGGTTTGCCAAAATTGTTAAACCATTGAATGCAATGTTGAAGCAAGATGCTAAAATTGAATGGACTGCGGAAGCAAAGGAGGCATTTACAGAAATCAAAAGAGCCATTGTTGATGCTCCGGTATTGGTAAGTCCTAATTATAGTAAGCCTTTTTACATCTATTCATTTGCTTCAGATCATTCATGTGCGGGAATGTTGACTCAGAAGTCTAATGAGGGAAGTGAACACCCTATTGATTTTATGAGTGTAGCATTAAAAGATGGTGAGTTGAAATATCCAAGTGTCGAAAAGTAGGCATATGCCTTGGTCAGAGCAGTGAAGAAATTCAAACATTATATCCTCAGGAATAAGGTTTATGCAATTGTCCCAGATCCTATAGTTAAGTTACTGTTGATGCAGAATGAGTTGGGTGAGCGTAGAGATAAATGGGTAACAATGCTACAAGAATATGACATTGAGATCCAATCCATGAAGTTGGTAAGAGGGCAGGGAATTACTCAGACTATGGCTGAAATGGGGCATGAGCTGACTATTCAGAATTATAATCTTGAGGAGGTTTCCCAAAGTAGTTGGTACGATGACATAGTTTATTATTTGCTGAACCAGTGATCCATAAGCCATCTTAATGCTATTCAGAGGAGAGCTCTATGACTGAAGAGCGATGGTTTTATGCGAAAGGGAGTTGTTGTGTATAAGAGAAATCATGAAGGTATTTATTTGAGGTGTCTTGGGAGACAAGAGGCTGAAAGGGTGATGAACAAATTTCATGAAAAGTATGGCACTGGCCATGGTTCTGCTATTGCCACAGCAAATTAGATTTTGAGGGTTGGGTATTATTGGCCCACATTGTTCAAAGATGTTCACCATCATGTTAGAACTTGTCACATTTTTCAGACTACAGCAATGAAGGAGAGGTATGCAACACTCCCACTTCAACCGGTTACTGAGGTAAGGCCTTTTGCTCAGTGCGGTATGGAATTTATAGGTCCTATCAACCCACCATCTTCTGCAGGACACAGGTACATTCTAACCATTACTGATTATTTCACAAGGGGACTGAGGCTTTCACTTGTAGGCAATGTACATCTGAGGTAGTGATTGATTTTCTAGAATCTGCCATTATTAACTGATTTGGATGTCCTCTTTCTGTTGTCTGTGATAATGGTCCTACTTTTGCATCTTTAAAATTTTCAACCTGGGCTTTTGATCATGGCATTATTATAAAGTTTGCATCTAATTATTACCCCCAGGGTAACAGTCTGGCAGAATCTTCCAATAAGAACTTATTGACTATTATCCATAAGCTGTTGGAGAGGAACCCAAAAGATTGGCACACCCAACTTCAGTTTTCCCTTTGGGCAGATCATACAAGACATAAGTCATCCATTGGAACATCTCCCTATCACTTAGTATATGGTCTGGAGCCAGTATTCCTTATTCAACTCAAGATCTTGACCTTGCAATTTATTAATGAGTTTTATGATGAGGGGGATAGAAGGGAGGCCAAGTTAAAAGAGTTGCTGTACCTTGAAGAGAAATGAGACAATGCCCTTGAAAAATTTTCCAAACATCAAGGGGTAGTTAAGAGGTGTTTTGACAGAAGATCTAAAGTCAAGGCTTTTAAGATTTCTGACCTAGTGTTGTACTGGGATAAACCTCATGATCGAAAAGGGGACCATGGGAAGTTCGATAAACGGTGGCTCGGTCCATATTAGATTACTGAAATACTCGGAGATAATGCCTTCCATCTGAAGAATCTCATGGGGGAAGATATTCTACTGCCTATTAATGGGCAGTATTTGAAACATTATTTTCAATCCTAAGCTATTTTCAGCTCCCTATTTTGTATATAGTTAGTTTAGGTTGCTTTCTATTGTTTGCTTTGTTAGGGTAGGTTGCTTTTCATTTCCTGTTTCTGCTTTAGTTAGAGTAGGTTCCATTCAAATTTTATTTTTCTTGCTTTGTTTTGGGTTAGATTAGGTTTGCTTTGGCCTATTTTGCTCTATTTTGCATTGCTCTTGCTCTTGGTTCTTACTCCTTCTAGGATCTTCTGTTGCATTTGTATAATAGTGGTGACAAAGTAGGTGTGGTGCTCTCAGTATTTCCTTTTCAAACTCTAATCATCTTTCTAGAACATCATGATATGAATTCTCTACCCAATGTCACATATCCTTGTGTCTAAGACAAAGAGTCCTTTAGTTAGATTGAACAAGAATACCTTAGGGTCTCACATTTTGAACATTAAAAATGCCTAAGGTTGCAGAGGGTCCTTATGAAGTTGGCATAGGTGCAAAAATATTTTTTCTACTCTAGTGCCACTGTGGTTCTCATCCATGAGCATGAACTTCATTGTTCACAAGTTGAAATATAGAAAAAAATAAGAAAGAGACAATATTGAAAATCAAAAGACTAAATTCAACTCATCAGGGGAATTTGAATATCTCTACCAGGGCTATGAACGCCTAACTAGCAGTAGAGCTATGTTCAGGAGAATCACAACGATAACCTTGTTGGGGCTATGGACGCCTAACTGGTAGCGAGGCTCTATCCAGGTTGCTTTTAGAGTATGAATCTTTATGTAGCCTGTTCGGATCAAGTTTGGTCTTTTTTGTAGCTAAAGGAGGGTAATGAATTCATGTGCACACACTTCAACCCTAGTGTAGGAAAGTTCGGGTGACTTGTGGGTTCTTTGGTTTAACCGTAGGTGGTGATTGGTTGGATGAATTCAAATCATAAGTTCTGGGTTCGTGATTCTAGTTTGTCATCGAAATGTTTTGAAGCATTTCCCCAGCAGAGTCGCCATTTGTTGTGCAATTTTGCACACACGCCCCACTTGGAGTGGGGACCCTCTTTTCTGATTTTGGATGCCTCTCAGACCTTTGATTTTTATTGGATTTGTCCTTTTAAGGTCTTGGGATGTTGGTCTTGCTTGCCTTGGTCTTGCGCTGAAGGTTGAATTGATCAAAATTGGTTTTTAATGGAAGTCCAGGTTTTGAACTGGGTCTAGGATTTTCCAGTTCACCTGGATTTTCTTGGGTCTTGGTCCATCATCTGTTGCTATTTGATTTCTCTGAAGTTTGGGTTGTTGGTTGAATTTGAGATTTTTTGGGTCACCTGAATTTTCCCAGGTTGCATTGGAGTCCTGGAAGGGTGTGTTGTTCATAGAATTCGTGTTCGCTCGGATAGTCCGGCTGGCTCAGATTCTTCTGAAATTCCATTTTGAACTCAAGTTTTCAAATTTCCTCGATTTGTCTTATCAACCATTAATGCTTTGGGTACGTCTACTCTGGCATGAATGTAAGCGAATTTAAAGGCTTTTAGTGCCCTTCTTGAACTCATTCTTTATTTGCCATTTGCTTTAGCACTTGAGTGTGTTCATTTCGAGCTTTGGTTATTGGATTTGCTCTACTTGCATGTAGATTGCTTGGGTGTTTGTGTTGATATTTTTGTCGCTAGGGCTCCCTAGTTTGTAGTGATCTCATTGGGCTCGAAGTTCATTCGGATTTAACTCATGGTAAGTTTTCTTTGACTTCTCCTTTTGTTTCCGCTTTAATTGAATCTTTCGAGTTATTGAACGATGTTTATCTAGGTCGGCCTTGGTTTATTTCATGATCACGTATTTATCGAATTAGGGTTTGAACTCACCTTTTCACGTGTTTTAGTGCCTATGTTGTGCATCCCTTTGTTTATCAATTGAATGCCACGTACTCCCCTGTAACTAGGTGTTCTTGCTAGGGCCTTGGCTTGTTGGCAAGTAATTTAGTAGAATTTGTGGAGGTAGGGTTTCAATGTGTCGGCTCAGGGTTGTTGAGTTTAGTGGAGTTGTCACATCAGCATGTCTTGTGTTTAGCTCGACCTTATCCACATCATTTGAGATGCCATCGTGTCCTAGTTTCATCACTTTGAAGATTTGTGCCTGATTTCGAGTTTGCACTACCTCTCATGGCAGAGGTTTAACAGTCAAATTTAGGGCATCATTATTTCATTGCAGGGATCTCCCATTTGAGAGTTTTAGGAGTTCAAATTCAGGTTCAATTGAGATTTGGCTTATTGGAGTTTGAGTTTATACTCTTTGGATTCGGATAGGGGAATTTTTTTGATCTCTCGATTAATGATTTGCACATTAAACGATCGTCGGGTTTCTAGGGTGTCCGTGGAATTTTCGTGCACCTGGATTTTCCCATATTTTTCCACTTCCCCAGAGTATGACTAGTTCCTGGAATTTCAAGCTACCTACAGAAATCCGAACTGCCCAGATTTTTTTGGTTTTCTGCCTGGTTTTGATTGATCTTGATTTTCAAAATTGAAGTAATGAGTTAAGTGTTGGATGATGATTTCTTGTTGCTAAATGAATGAATCTCATGATAATTATGCATCTATTGTGTCCATATTGGTGATTTATTTGATGAATGATGTCTTGGCAATAGGAAGTCCGTCTGGGTTGGATTTCTCTGAATTCTGCCTTGACTGGATTTTCCTAGTTTACTTCATTTTCCTGGATTATTGCATTTTCCTAGATTTTCAAGATTGATGATTAATGATTGATCTTAATGATTTCTTGTGATTTCAAGGCTAACCTTTAATTAAAATATGGATGATAATTTGATTCTCATGAGGCTCTTTTATGAATGCAGGCTGAATCGAGCAAAGTAGCGGTAGGAAAGGCCAAGGGAGATACAGTGGGACCATCAGTTTTAGACACTGAAAGGATCAGGTTGGATGTGAAAAGTCAGTTTCTAGATGGTAAAGTGGCTTTAGTTTGGTCAGAGGTCTCAGATACTAATTTAGGAGCCTGGAGATATGAAGAATTTAAAGAAAGGATAGCTCAAAAATATTTATCAGTCTTGACCAAGGGGATGGTGAAGTCTGGACTGGCTCATGTGGCAGGATTTCCTCCTACAATTCAATGCTATGAATTGATATTAGAGTGTGCCCGACACTATAATTTTGACATGCAAAGGATTGTTAGCACTGACGGGAGAGTGTTGGAAAACTTTAACCTAGTTTCCATTGCACAAGCATTTGATATGCTGGACTTGCCATGTGTGTGTGCCTTGGACATGGATTTGGCCAGAACTTGCTATGAGGATGAGCCTACCAAAGCCCAACAGATGATCAATTCTTGGTTTGAAAAGTTAAAATCTCATTTCTCTAAGTTTCCCAAACAATTGCACAAGGTCAAGTTCAGGTAGGATATATATGATGCAATCACACTATTGAGCAGGGTAGCTGGCTTGAAGAGTGCCGGGGTGTTGGAGAATTGGATGGTGCATGTTATTAATAAGATTGAGCAAGGCATCAATTATCATTGGGCAGGGATTATAAGTGCAATGATTGACAGGCAGCTAAGAGATGTGTTGGAAACAAAGAAGTTTACCATGTCTTCTTATGTGGTATATGTGCTTGCCAGATTTTATCCATACAGGGGATTAAACCCAAAAGGAACATTTGGACAGGATGTCATCTATGAGGTATAGACTGAGTTGCACCTAGGGAATCATAATTATAGAAGAGAAAATGATGCATTTACTATGCATATTACTAGGTTGCTTCAGAATGCAGAGCATGTGAGAATTTCTGATGGAGAGAAGGAGTTGATCAAGAAATATGGAGCTTGGTTTATACAATTCCCTACTTTCTCCTATATCAAGATTGGTGGATGTCACACTACTCCATACAGACTGCCAAGATATCCTACTGACCATGTCATACTCTTGGAGGTTACCTAGTAGATATGTGATTTTGATGCCATTGTTAAAAGAGAAAAGCACAAAATAGGGTTTGGTGGGGATTTTCCTTTGAAAATTGGTATAGCTGAGGTTTTCCCTTCAATCCAATCAGCTAATGCATCAAGAGATGAGTCGAGTACTTATGGGTTCTCTTTTCATTCTAAGAGGGCGAGTTTTGACATCACTAGCGAAGCACAGAAGAAGGTGCCTCATCTTGAGCATTTATGTCACCAACAATCCTCATAAAGTCTATAATTTGATGGGAAACTATTATTCTTTTCAATCAAGTTATACCTTTTTTTCTAGGAAGCTACTTCAAGAAATGAAAGAGAAAAAATACAACCAAAGTACCATATTTAAATGTGTATTTCTTCTCTTTGGTTTGATTCAAATTTTCTATTAGTTATTTCCTTAGCCACTCACAAAGATCATAATACATGGCTTTTTCAACCATCTTCTATGCCACATTAATTATGGTGGAAAAAACTAAATTTTCCCCATTTATAAAATAGATCTTGTAACTAATTACTATTGCAACATACCTCACAACTAGGTTTCTAATTATTTTAGCTGTTAGAGTTCTCTTATCCTAGGTCGCACCTGTATGTTCCATAACCACTTCATTCTTAACAAATTTCAACAATTGAATAGGTTTGAAGGAGAATATACCAATAACATCTATTATTACATCTTTTTTTTTAATCATACCATGCATGTTAGTCCAAATAAATTTATCATGAATTATACTAATTGTCATTCTAACCCACTTATCCTCATGGATAAAATTTGGAATCCATTTCTTTATATTTAGTTTCTTCCCAACTAGGTTTTTGTATTTGGATTTTAGGGAAAAATAATCTCTAGTTAACTAATTTTTCCATAGATATCCTAGCTTTTTGTGATCATATTCATCCTTTTTCCCATGAATATAGATCCTAATATACTTAGTCGACAAACCCCATATGGAACATGTGAAAAAAGCACCTAATGGGTCATCTTCAATAGATTTTGTAGGATATTTCTTGAATTTTGGTTGTGGTTTTTTTGTAACTTCTATAATCCTCAATGTAGCCATTTAAAAATATATTGAAACTGCTTTCAAACAATATTTTCTAAAAACTAGGGTAAACAATATTTGTAAATACCTTTTTCTTTGCTTTCCAAACTAGGGTTTTGATGCACCAAATCTCAAATCACCTCAAATAACCTTTTTGCTAGTTTTCTCCTTCTTGAATGATTTTGTGAATGAATTTTCCTTAGTGAAAACACTTATAATCCTTTGATCTGACCTAATTTTGTATTAAATGCTTCAACCAATAACATTGTCAACACTTTTAATCTTTTGCATAGTTAACTTCTAAAGCTCTGTAAACTTTTTCATTAAGATGTTCTCTTCCAAAATCTTCACCAATAGATAGCCCCCCCTAAGCCATAGTTATCAACTTAGTTTTTGAAGGAAACATCTACAATGGATGGTGGTATAGATTCATCTTTGAATTTTGTCTCTTCCTTCATTATCCAAATATTTTCAATCTCCTTCTTTGTTTCTATAGGATCAACCTTTTTTAACTGGTTCATTCCATTTTACCAGATTATCCTTATATTTTTTCTTCTATAGAACTTAGCAATGTGTCCAAGCCTATTACAATTGTAACAAGTGACATTCTTCTAAACAGTATTCCTTCCATTCATTTTGGATCTTCATTGATTAGCTTTATGGCCAAATCCATAACATGTATAATAATATCCTTTGAAAGATTGAATCATTCTACCATTGTTATACACATTCATCATTCGAATTCTACATTCACTAGCTCTATGACCAAATTTATTGCATGTAAAGCATTGACTAGTAAAGGATGGCACATTTTGATTCATTCTTCTTCTAATTCCATTGCCTTATGTCCAAGTTTATTACAAAAATAACAAGAACCATTAAAATATGGATAATTTTGTGCATTTGGTTGTCTAACCAGTTGTCTTCTTTGATTCTAGATCTACTTTCCATTCTTCTTCTTATCTTCAATATTCTTCGGTCTATTGATATTTTTTTCTATATTTTAACTTTCTCCCTTTTCAAATACTAAACCTTCTTTATCTTTAGAGCCTTTCTAATTTTCAATAATTTCATCAAGCTTTGTAGCACTCATCTTGAATTTATCTTCATGATCGCTTTTTCCATAGATGATAGATTCACAACTTCTTGTTTAAGCCTTGTACATTCCTCTAATTTTCCTTTCACTATTGAATTCAAAAATTCCTCAATTATTTTATTTTCTTAAACTTGCACTTTTAGACCAATGATGGATTCATTTGCTTGCTTCAATTGCTCACTAATTTTCTTTTTCCTTTCTTTGAACTTCTTGATTTTATCTCTCAAATTTCAGATGCATTTATTTTCTTCTTTGATATTTTCTTTTAGATCTCTATTTTCATCTTTATTATTTTCAAGATATTCAAGGGAAACATTGATTTCTCCATATTTTTCAAGCATACAATATTATTCTATAATTCCAACAATAGGAATATCTTCTAAAGGAGTCAGAAGTTTTCTATTAGCCATGTGTTCAACCTCCAATGCCTTCCCCAGGCGGTTAAGCTCCTTCTAAGGAGCCAACATTTGATACCAATTATTGAACACCTAGAATATTGAGAGGGGGGGTAAATCAACATTCTCTTAAACCATTCAAACATTAAATATCCAATCATGAAAGCATATTCAACTATAATAAAGAAATAAATCATAAAACATCAACAACACCACATTGGTATAAGTTTGAGAAAGTTTGGTGGTGTTGTCATTGATGTCAACATAGTTTAGTATGTTGTAGATTGTACATGCATATTTGAGATGCTACTAGGATGTTGTGAGTACATGGAGCTATCTTTATGGTGTTGCAAATGTGATGGTTTGATGAGTGTCCAAGTGCTTTTGATAAAATTAGTAAAGAAGAGAAGTTAGAGTGATGAATGTGTTCAGAATGTGCTCTAGTATGTGCTCCATGTTTCTCCTATGTTGATCATGTTGATGGTGTTTTCTACATAGCAACAACTCACACAAGATACAAGTATCCTATCTCTCTTGAAAGGTAAATCCCTATCAACAAGAATCAAGAGATAACCCCAAGGTCTCTAATGCCAAGTCTTGACAATGCATAAAAAATCAGTGATAAATGTGAAAATGCTAGTAATCACAAAAGGAACTTACTACAAAAAAATACTAAATCTTAAGTTTATTAGATTTTGCAATTTGATGATACTTCAAATCCTAAATCTAACCAAATGATAAAGAAATAGAAAAAGATAAGGGTTTCAAAGAGATTGCTAAAATTGACACTAATCCTAGGATTAATAATGCAAATGACAAAATACTTGAAATGGGCCAATCCCTCATAAACTAATTCCTACTTGACCTAGATAAACCTGTAATCTTACAGGAATAGTGTAATCTTCTAAGGCATGAAATATTTTCAGATTATGAACATTCATCCAAAACAACCCTATTGCAATTGATATGAACAAACATTCACAACTGAGCTAAGCACAATGAATATTAAAGTCCAAGATAACTTTTCAAAGCAACTAACAATTAGCTAACTGCAAAAATTATGGACTAAGGATTGCTACAAACACTTCAAGCATTAAATCATAAACACCATTGAATCATCTAACCCTAGATCTAAAATATATCAAATAACCTTAAGCAATTTCAAAAGATAGAATCATAGGAACCATGCCAGATAAAACTAACACAAGAAGGACATGAAATCACAATGTCTTCACTTGCATTAAATCATCCAAAGTAGCAACAATTCTAGTCTTCTATTACAACACTTGCTTGAAAATAACCTAACTTCTCACTTCTTGCTCTAATGCTTAATTTTCTCCAATGTAAAACTATCTAGCCCTTACAAATGAGGAAAAATGCCATATTTATAAAAACCCCACAAGATATGTCAACCCAATTAGGGTTACAATAACAAATGAACACAAAAAAAGTCAACCCAAGAAGTTCTAGAACAAAATAAAATATAATTAAACGTTTGAGACTCATCCAAGTCGACTTGGGTTCTCCATTGTAGTTTGGTCCACTGCATGTGAAGGATGAAGAGGAAATAATGGGGAAGCACAAATTTTGATGTGGTATTGCATTAAATGTTGTCCTTGTTTTCCTTGTATCACCCCATTTTATCTTGTATTATCAAAAATACCTTCTCCAAGTTAGCTAAAGGTGGAACAACCAACACCTTAATTCTCCTCTCAATGGATTTAATATCATCCCTTAATTGCTTAATGGCTTTATCCCAATCTGTCCTTAGGGCTTGATATTTATCCATGACTACAATATAAGTGGATACATCATCTAGTTGGTGCTCTGTAACTGGGCCATCATTGACTGGAGAATATACATCATGCCACCATTTCCTAAGTTTCTCTAGATTCAAATGTTTTGGTGCAAACCTTTTCCTTCCTATCATGATCCCAAAGAAAGAGATACATTTATCATAAATATATTTCAAGGTGCCCTCTATTTTCTTTCCTTGCTTATGCACCTTCTTCAACACCTTATGCCTGATTTGCAGGGCCTCATGCCATTCCTAGGGTTCTAAAACTTTTGAAGAAGGAAGGATTCCATCACTAACTAGCTTTTCCTTAGTGTACTCCATGATTGTCCTAGTTTTCTACAGTAGGAGGTTTACATCTTCTTTATATTGAGCTAGCACACTTTTCAAACACTCGAAAGATCTAATGGCATCCCCACCAATTGATAGAATGTCCTTGATGGAATCATATCATTTGGTTCCTACCCCTTGCAACTAGTTTAGTGTGGCATGAGTAGTAGTTATCATCTTTTATAACTCATTTATGGTTTCCTCTGGAAAGAGATTTGTTGCAGATGATGAATAACTGATTTGGCTGATGGATTGCAAGGGTTTCATCAAATCCTATATATACTTCTTCAATTTCTCATTCTCCTTCTTCAACTCTCACTTGGTTTGCACTTCTTTCCTCAATCTACCCAAGATTACAACACTAGAGACCTCATATTCTTCGATCTCCTATTCCATGGAGGTAGGCTCTAAGTTGATAGTTTGCATACTATACTCACTACCAGTCACATCATCTTTATGATTATTAGGAGTAAGAGTAGCAATGTGGATCACTCTATTATTTGCTTCATCTCTCTCAATCTTTGAAATGTCCCTAGCCTTCTTTGTTTTACCTTTCCCAATTTTGGCCAATAAGTCATCCCAATTTGGGAGAGTGTCATCCACTAAATTTTTTTTATTCTTCAATTCTCTATTCAACCAAGCAGGAACAGTGGATTCTAATTGCAAATTATGTTTCTCAACCTCATCTTGCTAACCTTTGGAAAAATCCTCATTTAGATTTTGCTTATTAAGAGTCTCTTTAGTCCTATCTTCCTTGTCACCCTCTGGATTCCTACTCTTTTCTTCATCGTGCTTCTTTTCTACATATTCTGGTGAAGGAGTCTTGATTGGAACTTCCTCCCTCTCTGGAGGCCTATCTTCTCCATGATCAATGGGTGAGTCCTCATAAGTCACCAAAGGATACTGCAATATCCTTTCCATTTCTGCCTCCACACTGTAGAGCTCAACTTCCTATAATCCCTCCTCTCGTTGATTTTGGTTATCCTCTACATCCTTAGATTCGCTTGGTGCATCACGAGGCTCATGAAAAGGAGAGGCATCATCATCTTGTTCTCTGGCAGGGGCAGCTAAGGGAGCATCCTTCTTTGGCACAACATCCTTGGGAGAAGGAGTTCTTCACCTTCTTGTGTATACCTGTGTCTTCTCTCCTAAACTCTCCACATTCACTATTAGTAGGCCAATTTCATCCTATACCTTGGAATATTCCTTCTTCTTTTGATACAATCTCACTATTCTTCTTCTCTTAGGCATTGAAGCACTACCTTCATCTCCCTCTTCCTCAGGTTCCTCCTTTGTAGATTTTTTTCCCTTTGAAGTATGTTTTCTTTTCTTGGCATATGTTTTCTTTTCTTGGAAATAGGTCTCCTTTGCTTCTCTCCTTCTTCTGCTTGAGCATCCTTAATATTTATCTTGAAAGGAGAGATCACCTTATCCTTACCTTTAGGGTCCTACTCAACCAACTCTTTAGAGGTAGAATGAGATTCCAAGTCTCCCATTAGATCATAAGTGCAATGCACACCTTCACTCTCTAGTTCCCAAATCTTGTTATTAAGCCATAACTTTTTTTATTTAATCACTGGGGCCATGACTTGTTCCAGATTTGTCTTTTCCTCCTCTAGCCAGTCTATTTCACCAATGGATTTATCCTTTACAACTTCATAATCATGGCCTTGAATCACAACTCCATCATCATTTATATGATCTGGGATGACTTTAACATTGTACAATCTAATCAAATTGATTGGCAGCCTAAATAATTTATTCTTTCTAATCTCAAACTCATCTTTGTAGTTGGCCCAGTAGTCTTCTATGTCATCCTTGTTGTTGTATTCCCTACTAGCCTTCTTTTGGGCTTCACCAGTTCTATCAAACCTGGGCTTCTTGGTGTGGAAAGATAGGCCCAAAGTGCTCATATCCTCAGAAAAATGTGTTGTATGTATAGAAGAGCAAGCCTCATTACTACCTATCCTAAGGGGAAAGTCATTTCCAAACCCTATTTTGTGCTTCTCTTTCTTGACTATGGAATCAAAGTCACATATTTGCCTTGTGACTTCTAGGAGTATGAGGTGGTCAGTAGGATACCTGGGAAGTTTGTAAGGGGCTCTTTAACAACCATCTATCCTTATGTAAGAAAATATGGGGAACCGTATAAACCAAGCCCCATACTTCTTGATCAACTTCTTAGCCTTGTCAAATATTCTGACATGCTTTGCACCTTGAAGCAGCCTAGTGATGTACATGGTGAATGCATTATTCATCCTCCTATACCTTGAGCTGCCTAGGTGTAGCTATGGATAGACTTCATTTATTACTTCCAACCCAAAGACATCTCTGGTATCCAATCCTTTGTATGGGTGGAACCTGGCAAGTGCATAAACTAAGTAGGAGGTCATGGTGAAGCTCTTTCTCTGCAACACATTGCATAATTGATCATGTATCATGGCACTTATGATGCTTGCCTAGTGATAATAAATATTCTACTCTATCCTTACTATAATGAAGAACATCCAGTTCTGGAAGACTCCTGCACTCTTCAAACCCATTACCCTACTGAGGAGTGTAATTGCATCATAATATTCTAACTTGAATTTTTCCTTGAATAATTGTTTTGGAAATTTTGAGATGTGGGGCTTAGGTTTTTCCAACCAAGAATTAATCACCTATAGAGCCTTGTTGGTATCATCCTCATAATACTTCTTAGCCATGTCCAAATCAAAGGCCAACACATGAGACCTATCAGGCATGTCAAAATTCTGTGCCACTGAAGGAGGGGAGAAGTTAACCATGATTCTTCCTTGAGGGCCAATCACCCTCTAAGTTCCCTTGTCATAATGCCTAGCACACTCAAGCACCAAATCATAACATTGGATCATGGGAGGGAACCCAACCATATGAGCCAATCCTGAATCCAATATCCTTCTAGCCAATAGGGGAAGGTTTTGTGTTGCCATTCTTGCTTTGAATTCCTTGTAATCCCATCTGCCTACATTGGTATCACCAACTTCAAACCAAATGGATGAAAGCTTAGACTCAGGATCCCTACTCTTTATGTCTATCTTGATTCTCTCTGCCTCAGAGATAGAAGATCCTTCAACACTTGAATCCATCTGCTTTCCCCTTGTCTTGCTAGCCATCACTCTACTTGATTTAGCCTACATCCAACAAGAAACCACAATAAATTCCTATTATAATATCAACATTGAGGTTAGCCAACCATATATAATATCATTAGAATCAATCAACCCAAGGCTATGACTGAAATCCCTTAAATTTAACATAAAGCACAATCATTGAGAAATCTAGGAATTTGAGCCATTTGGGGAAATCAAGCTAGGGAGGAAATTCAAGAAATTCCCTACTAAGTGGATTTTAACGATAAAACATGGTTATCCAAAAAATAATCATCACAAGATGAAGGAAAATCATATAACATCTTTTAAATGATTCAAATAAAGCATGAGATGCTAAACCCATAACATTGCATTCATTAACTTTCAAATCCTCCATACTATGAGACTATTTCAAGAAAATCCACTCGCGAAGGAAATCCGTGAGGTATGTGAAATTTTGGTCTTTACACACATCTAGGAAAACAAGGAGGCATAGAAGAAATTAGGAAATTTTGAGGGTGTGAGAATTCTGCGAAGGCCTCAAAATCCTGAAAACTAACGCATCTCGTGATTTCACCTAGATTAATCAATCGATAAAAAAATTGAGGTCTTTGGGCTTGAATATAATTTACTTTGAATCTCTCACCAGTTGTCCATTAGTTCCCAACATTCCTAGAGGAAAATTGGTGAATTTTGGCGATGCCCTAAATTTAACCATCGATTTCTTAAGCTTAAAACCATAAAATTCACCATTAATGTAGGGGAGTTAGCTTAGATTTAGATTGCTTGTCTTATTAAACATAAAATTGGTCATTTGAAATAGGCCTAAGTGAGTGTCACCTGCATGGAAATAAAATCACATGTTTAAACTTCACTCATAGCTGACAATCAATCAAGCTCAAAAACTCTAAAATCAAATTGAGCTGAGGCAATCATACACGTAGGGTTAAGTTTGAAGATGAAGTTGGCATTGCCAAAGATTAACCAAGGGGGTGCATCTTTTACACCTCCAAAAATTATGAAAACATTTTCACAACCCTAGCTTTAAAATGCTCGATGCCAAACATGTAAAATCTAGACTCCACGCATACCTAAGATGCCAAAGAATAATTCACATTCAACAATCAAAAGTAAGGCAATAAATAGACACCATTGATGAAGTGAATTCTATTATATTCAATGACTAGTAGCAAGATTTGATGTCCTATCAAATAGCAGCAACAATGATCACACCTACAAAATTCACCACCAAATTCAAGAATCCATAAGTTCAAATGTCAAATGAAGCCAAGCACTCAAGATCAAACCCCTCAGATCAGCAAAAGATAAATGAAAAAACCTCAATGGCACAAGAATTCTCCACATTCGATTAAATACATGTTGCAAAAATCATGCAATCAAGCATTAATGCCATTGACAAGACAATCCAAACCAAAACCTAGGAATTTGACGAGGTGCAAGAATTTTGGAAAAATTCGGTCGACACAAAATTCTGCAAAAGACTAGAATCTCTAGATTATAGCATAAGCTCCTCCTCATTGGGTTTTCAAGGAAACCAAAGAATTCTACTCATTTCAAGCGAGTGGTGATCTAGTGGGGCATGTGTGCAAAAATTGCACAACAAATCCTATGCTTGTGCAGATCTGAAGGGTTGCTAATGGTGATCTAGTGGTGATATCTCTTGAGTTTTAGCTTTTGGTTTGATGGTATGAGAAAGTTATGATCACTAGTGTGTGAACTATTCTAGTAGAGTTGGTCTTTTGTGGACCAGGAGAAATGTTTTTTCTCTATAGTTCTTCATTGTTCTATTTCAAGCCTTTTGGATTTGGTATATGTCATGTAATGGTTTTATCTTGGTTTTGGAAAATATGTGTGTGAATTGGTGATCTGGAAGTCATGTTTTAGAGTTGTTGTATGCGTTTACACAGTCTAAATGTCCTTGATGGAAGAAGTTCGTTGTTCGAATATTGTTTCACTTGTTGTGGATGTATTTGAATTAATCTGAGATGTGTTCTTGTGCACAATGAAGTGTGTTTTTTCATCTATGTGTCATCTTCTTATTGGGAAGTGTGTACATCAATGTTCACTTGTTTTTTTATTAGGTTTGGTCAACTTATTGTTTACACTTCATTTTGGAGAATTAAAATTTAAATGAGGAAGCACTGGGACATTATATTTTTGGTCTTGGTTAAGTTTTTTTGGTCCACTCTCATTCTTTTCCACTGCGGGAATATTGAGTTGCTAACCTAATGTGAATTTATGAAATGAAGTTTTTGTGGTCGACCTTAGAGAAAGTGTCTAAGGTTGAAGATGGTATAAATGCAAGTTGAATTGCAAAGAGTTGTAGAGGTTTGACGCAAAGTGACGGAGTAAGCCACAAATCATAAGAGAAAAAGTGTGTGTGAGTGATTTGAGGCATCAGTTCTTCATTGTGTCAAATTATTGAAGGTAGTGAGCTAAAGGTTTCTGTAATCTTTTGATCAAGGCTACGAATGTGTGTTAATTGTTGTGGTGGATCTTTTGTTCTTTTTTGTATCTATAGGTAGTGAGCTTCCTATTAGACAATGAGTCATCTTTTTAGGTAGTAAGCCTTTTTATTTGGATAGCAAGTACTCTTTTAGGTAGCAAGCCCTTCATAGTGAGCCTCTGTATTTAGTTTTATAATCTCTTTATATTGTGAGTTAATCCTCACTATTTTTTTTCCCTCATCGAGTTTTCCACATAAAAATTTGGTGTTCATTGTGTTGATTTTACTTTCTGTTATTTGTGTTTCATGCTCATACTTAATAATAGAATAGTGTGATTGTGGAATTGATAAGTGTTGAAGTTTTAAATTTGAATTTGTGTGACAACTAATTCACCCCCTCTTAATTTTCCTGCACTATTTAACAATTGGTATCAGAGCTTTGGTTCCTTGGTGTAGAGCTTAATCACTTAAGGAAGATCTAATGGCACACAAGTTGGTGATCCCTATGTTTGATGGATATGATTACATTAACAATTGGAAAGTGCAGATGGGAGAATATATTGTTTCTCTTGGTTACAAGACTTGGAATACTATTGATATGAAGTATACACCTCCGACAAATGGTCCTACTACTACAAATGAGGTTTCTTCTTATGAGGAGAATGAGGAAGCAAGGTATGATATTTATAGTGCTTTATCTAAAACTAAGTGAATGAAGGTTCTTTCTTTAGATACTGCTTATGATGTGTGGAAGAAGTGGAAGAACTATATGAAGGAAATGAAAGAGTAAAGTTGACAAAGAATCTGGCAGCAAAGTGAAAATTTAAGAATTTGAAAATGGAAGAAGGTGAATATTTTGCAAGCTGTTTCAAAAGGGTTGAGATGACAACAAATGAAGTTAAGAATCAAAGGGGAAAGCTGATTGATGAAGATATTATTGAGAAGATCCTAATCACCCTACCAAATTTCTATAGTGATAAGATCTCAGTTATTGAAGAAATGTATGATCCCACGAAGTATACTAAAGAACAATTGTTTGGCACCTTGCAAGCATTTGCAATGAGAAAGTTTAGGAAAGAAGATAAGGTAGAGAAAACATTTAAAGCAATGAAGATTGAAGATGATCGAGAGAGTGATGGTTCTGATGAGTTGGAAGTGAACTTCACTAGGAAGTTGAAGAAGGGTACTAGAAAGGATAAACGTATGTTTCCCTTTAAATGTCTTAGTTGTGGCAATATTTGTCATTATGCTTCAAGATGTCCAAATAGAGTTGTACATAAGAAGAACAAGGATTATAAAGATAAGGATAGAAAGAATAAGAAATACAAGAAGCTGTATTATGTTAAAGAAGAAGCCAAAATATCTAATGATGAATCTGAAAATGAGGTTGATGATAGTGAATGCTTGTTTTTAGCTTTGGAAAACAAATTTGCATCTGCTAACCCTTGAAAATATGAAAGAAAGAAAGCTTTGGAGAACAAAAAGAATAAGATGGAAGGTACTTTGGTCACTTCCTTTCATGCAAGATAGGATGAAGACTATTGGGCAATTAACAGTGGATCTTCTAATCACATGACCAAGGATAAAAATAAGTTCACTAAACTTGAAGGTATGATGGTGGTTTAGTCATGTTTGGTGATGATTTAGGAGCTAATATTTGTGGGAAATTTTCAATTAGTTTTGATGGAGTGCACAACACTGATGATGTATATTATGTTAAGGGTTTGAGGCATTACCTATTGAGTGTTGGAAAGATGTGTAACAATTCTTTTAAACTTGTGTTTTAGAATAATACCTGTGAAATCATAAAAGGATCTAGAAATGGAGATATGGTTGCTACTAGAAAGAGAACTCATGGAAACATCTATCAACTTAAGGGTGTTGATTGTCAATGCCTTGTATCTCAAGTCAGTGAAATGTGGTTATGGCACTGGAGAATGAGACATGTAAATTTTGATAATCTAATTAAAATTAGTTCAAAAGAAATTATCTCAGGTATACCTAGAATCACAAGGCCTACTAATACTATTTGGAGAAGTTGTTAGTTGGGTAAACAAACAAGATGCAACTTTAAGGGAAAAGAGCACTATGCTACTAGAATGCTGGAGTTAGTTCACATTGATCTTTGTGGTTTGACTAGAACCGGAAGCCTGAATGGTGACAGGTATTTCATCCTCCTTATTGAAGATTATTCTTGAATGACATGGGTTACTTTTCTTAGCAAAAAGACTCAGGCTCTAGATAGGTTTAAGGTGTTCAAAGTAAGAGTGGGAAATGAAATCTAAAAATTAAATGTTTGAGATTTGATAGAGGTGGAGAATTCACTTCTAGTGAGTTTAATACATTTTGTATGCAAACATGGCATAAAGAGACAATTTTCTGCTCTTAGAACCCCTCAGTAGAATGGGATAGTTGAGAGGAAGAACAAGCCAGTAAGGGAAGTTGTAAAAACCATGATGAAAGAATCAAATGTACTAGATATATACTAGAGAGAAGCAATACAGACTATTGTTTTTTTTCTTAATAGAGTTTAGATTAGAAGCAACAACACAAAGACTCCTTTAGAGTTAAGGAATGTTAATAATCTACTGTGAAGTACTTCAAGGTATTTGGAAGTAGATGTTACATTAAAGGAGATGATGAAAATCTTGGAAAGTTTGATGCTAGATGTGATGAAGGAATTTTTCTTGGGTACTCTACTACTAACAAAGCATATAGATGCTTCAATAAATGATTGAAGAAGATTATTGAAAGTACTAATGTGAAAGTTGATGAAGACATATGAAGACCTATTGAGATAAGTGAAGTTGAACCTGATGATGCCATCTATAGACAAGTACCTAAGGAGAATAAGGAGAAGGAAGAAAAAGAGAAAGAAGAACATACTAAAGAAGAATAAGAAAATAAACCAAAACCTACTGTTAAGACTCCTAAGTATGTATAGAAGAATCATCCAGAGGAATAGATAATTGGAGATAAGAGTGAAGGTTTGAAGACAATAATTAAAGTCGTAGTTGAGGTAAATCTCTATTTACTTTCTAAAATTGAACCTAAGTTTGTGAGTGAAGCATGTGAAGATGAGAGTTAGATGAAAGCTATGAAAGAAGAGTTGTAGCAAATAGAAAATAATCAAACATGGGAATTAGTTCTTGGACCTATGAATATGAATGTAATTGGTTCAATATGGGTGTTCCATAATAAGTTGAATAAAAATGTAGAAGTTGTAAGGAATAAGGAAAGACTTGTATGCAAAGGATATTCACAAGTTGAAGGCATGGACTTTGAAGAAAAAATTTCCCTTGTAGCTAGAATGGAAGCTATTAAAATGCTCCTAGAATTTTACTCCCACAAGGATTTCAAAGTGTATGAGATGGATGCCAAGCCAAAATTTTTGAATGGTGAATTCGAGGAAAAAATGTTCATGGAACAACTTGCAGGGTTTCAATTATCTGACAAATTGGACATGGTATGTAAGTTGAAGAAGGCATTGTATGGGTTGAAGAAAGATCCTAGAGCTTGGTATGCAAGATTGGATAGATACCTAACAAAGCAAGGACTCAACAAAGGCTCTACTGACAACAATCTTTACTTCAAAGTGCAAGGTAACACAATGTTAGTATTAGTTGTATGTGTTGATGATATCATCTTTGGTGGAAATGAAGGAATGTGTAAAATATTTACTAGAGAAATGCAAAAATAATTTGAGATTTCCATTATTGGTGAGTTAAATTTCTTTCTTGGTATTCAAGTGAATCAAACTGATAAAGGGATATTCATTTCACAATCTAAGTATGTAAAAGAGTTGTTGAAGAAGTTTGAAATGGATGACTCCAAACCAGTTAGTACTCGTATGGTAACCAGATGTAAGCTAAGTAAAGATGATGAATCTGCTAAAACTTATTAGAGAAAATACAAATATATGATTGGTGGTTGTTTTATCTTACTACTACCAGACTGGATATTATGCATGCAGTATGTCTAGTTACCAAATTTCAAGTAGATCCTAAAGAGGCACATGTTACAACTATAAAGAGGATATTTAGATGTATTAAAGGTACATCAAATTATGGCTTATGGTATCCTAAGGGTGCTAATTTCATCTTGAGTGCTTATACTAATGCAGATTGGGTTGGTTGTGTGGATGACCAAAAGAGTACCATTGGAGTTTCTTTCTTTCTTGGTAGTAGATTGGTTTCTTGGTTGAGTAAGAAACAAGACATGGTTTCATTATGCACTACAAAAGTAGAATATATTGTTGTAGTATCTTGCTACACATAGGTTTTGTGGATGAAGAAAACTTTGAAAGACATTGGAGTGATATGTGATGAGCATATTCCTATTTTGTGTGACAACACAAGTGAAATAAACATTTCAAATAATTTGGTTATGCATTCAAGAACCAAACACATATCTATCAAATATCATTTCTGAAGAGAAAAGGTGTTGGAGAATGAAGTCAGATTGGAGTATGTGACAACAAAGGAACAAATTATAGATATATTTACTAAGACTCTTCTGAAGGATACTTTTGAGCATTTGAGGGAGAGGTTGGGGGTCATTGGCCATCTAAACTAGGTGCACATGAAGGTGCATCAGTCTAGTGAATTCACAGATTCTTCATTTATCTAGACTGATGAATGGCTCTACTCTGCAAGGGGAGTAAAAAAGGTTTTCACTGTTGCAATATGAGTTGAATGAGTGCACTCCTAAGGGGAAGTGATTAGAGTTTTTGATATTTTCCATTGATTTCAAAGGGGGAGAGAAAGTCATGTAAAAAATTGTTGTAGAGGAAGAGAAGGTGTTCTCCTAGAATATTGTGAAGGATGTTGTCTTTGATTGTTTTTCAAATCATGTGTTGCCAACAATGAAAAAGGGGGAGGTTCTTGCAAGTTTGAGCAAGTTTGGTGGTGTTTTCATTGATGTCAACACATTTCAATATGTTGTAGATTGTACATGTATAGTTGAGAAGCTGTTGAGATGTTGTGAGTACATGGAACTATCTTTATGGTGTTATAGATGTGATGGTTTGATGAGTTTCTAAATGCTTTTGAGAAAATTAATAAAGAAGATAAGTCAGAATGATGAATGTGTTCAGAATGTGATTTGGTATTGTTAGCTCTCAAAAACCTAGGCGGAATGCCTCAAGAGGCTGCCAAACTCTTGATATGTTTTAGGGTAACAGACAAGGTCAAAATATTTAGACCTTCTACTCTTTAGGTGTTGTTGGACCTAGGTGGGTAAACCTATATGAGTGAAGCAGACTTGGCTTTATGCTTATTTCTTTGAAGTGATTTTCCCAAATGGCAGATGGAAGTGGACAAATAAAACTAAATTTGGTATAAATTGTATAGCAATATTTAAGACTAAATCCTAATATGTTTAGTTAACAGATGTAAGGAAAATGAATGAATCTAAATGGTGAAATGTAGAGACTAGTGCCTTATTGGGTATGCGAAGTCAAATGAAATAGAAATGGGCAACTTATTTTTGGAGAACACTCAAATTGTTTGGCATATGTTTTGTTTATAGCTTGTATAAACATGAAAGACTATGATTACAAAGCTCTTCTAAATGATCTAGATGAATTTCTTTGATTTTTGTGATTAATCAAAAGGATTTAATCTCTCCTTGAAAGAACCAGTTAATTAACCACACATATACAAAAAATGTGCCCTGATAAACTAAATATAAACTTGTTATACCAATTTAAATAACCAGAAAATGCCAACCCTAGAGAGAACTTTAGTAATACTTTCAATAAGCGCAATAGACAATTGACACCAAAAATGAACCACCACATCAACTGATTTTCATTGATATCTCCATTTCAAATTATGCATCATAGTCTCTGATCTGAAAATTTTATTCTACTGTATCCATTTCTAATCTATCGACTATCTAATCTCCTATCTAAAATATTTTTACAATCGAAAATGGATATTTATACATTTGTGTCTAAAAAGACACATTGCTTTGCATTCCAATGTCGGCAAGCAACAGTATTCGGGCCTTTGTTAATACTTGCCAAATATTCACCCTGACACCTTGTAGTTATGCCGAAGTCCAAAGTCCTATTGATAGATATCCCTTTGATCCTTTTGTTTCGCTGTAACATTTTGTTGTCGGGGAGACATCTAATAGATCACACTACTTCTTACCGAGATGCACCTCATGGTAAATTTTTGGTCACTGAGACGCAACCACCCTTTCGCTGATGAAATTAATCTTACCAATGAAATAAATTTCATTGAAAAGACTATGAATCTTCGAAAAGACTCATAATGATGCCAAATGTCTTGCAGAATCCATTCCTCTAGATTACTTTATTTGGTGAGACTTTTGAGTCAGCAAGACTACATAGCTTCTTCTCGATAACCCTTGGTATAATTCCCTTGCACTTTTTCAGTGAGACCAGAGGCACTTGGTGAGACGTCACACTAAAGACACAACTCTTGCTGAAGTGTTTGCTCATTCCGCAATAGTTGGTGAGACATGAAGAGTTCACCGAGACTTCACCCCGAAGAAAAGAGCTTTTGCCGATACATTCTTTCTGTTGCCGGTCGGTAAGACATGAAACGATTGGTAATACATTACCCCAAGACCCCTTAGTTGCCGAAACAATAAAAGTGTCTTGCTGAAAGGTACCTGCATGTGAATTCCAATTGCCATGACATTCCTGAGGTCTTGGCAATAGGCAACAATAGATGTATATTAACAAGAATGCATTATGGGTCGAGGGGACCATGATAATCTCATGCCAATATGGACTATTATTTGAAATACTCAGACCTAGATGGATTTTATGGGAAAAAAATGGGAAAAATGTGAGCAAAATATTATGAAGAGAGGCCCTGAGCATATGGTGGGGATTCGATTGGAAACTCAGGGGTATGAAAGAATTTGTGAAATAATTTAGAATTTTACAGTTCTAACAGGTATGTTCTCCATGTTTCTCATATGTTGATCCTATGCTTGTGCAGATCTAAAGGGTTGCTAATGTTGATCTAGTGATGATATCTCCTGAGTTTTAGCTTCTATTTGATGGTATGAGAAAGTTACATTTACCAGTGTGTGAACTATTATGGCAGAGTTGGTCTTCTGTAGACAAGGAGAAATGTTTCTGCTTTACAATTCTTCATTGTTCTGTTTCTGACCTTGCAGATCCAGTATATGTCTTGTAATGGTGTTATCTTGGTTCTGGTAAAGATGCATGTGAATTGGTGATCTAGAAGTCATGTTTCTGAGTTGTATGTGTTTGCACAGTCCAAATGGACTGATGGAAGAATTTGAGTGTTCAAAGATTGTTTCACTTGTTGCAGACATATATGAAGTAATATAAGATGTGTTCTTATGCATAATGAAGTGGTTTGTTTCATCTACATGTCATATTCTTGTTAGGAATCATGTACATCAATGTTCATTTGTGTTTTCATTAGGTTTGGTCAACCTAGTGTTTACACTTCATTTTGGAGAATTAAAATTTAATTAAGGAAGCATGTGGTTGATCTAAGAAATTTTATTTTTTGTCTTGGTTAAGGTTTTTTGGGTCCACTCTCATTCTTTTCCACCATGGGAATGCTGAGTTTCTAACCAAATGTGAATTTATGAAATGAAGTTTTTGTGGATGACCTTGGAGAAAGTTTCAAGGCTTGAAGATGGTATAAATGCAAGTTGAATTATGAAGAGTTGTAGAGGTGTGATGAGAAGTGATGAATTAAGCCACAAATCTTAAGAGAAAAAGTGTGTGTGAGTGAGTTGAGGCAGCAATTCTTCATTGTGTCAGATTCTTGAAGGCAATGAGCTAAAGGTTTTTGCAATATTTTGATCAAGGTTATGGATGTTTGTTAATTGTTGTGGTGTATCTTTTGTTCTCTTTTATTTCTATAGGAAATGAGCCTCCCTATTGGACAGTGAGTCCTTTTTGTAGGCAATGAGCCTTTGTATTTGGATAGTGAGTCCTCTTCTAGGCAGTGAGCCTTTGTATTTAGTTTTATAATCTCTTTATATTGTGAGTTAGTCCTCACCATGGTTTTTCCCTCATTGGGTTTTCCACATAAAAATATGGTGTTCATTATGTTGATTTTACTTTATGTTATTTTTGTTTCATGCTCATACTTAATAACAAAATAGTGTGATTATGGAATTGATAAGTGTTGAAGTTTTAAATTTGAATTTGTGTGACAACTGATTCACCCCCCCTTCTTAGTTTTCCTACACAATTTAACACACATAACACAAGAACACTGATATTTTTACATGGAAAACCCAAAATAGAAAAAAATCAAGGTGAGGATTAGCTCACAATATATTATAACTAGTTATAGTATATTTACAGAAGTTCTCACTGCAAGTGGACTCACTTCCCATAGAGAAAAGTATAGAAGAGAGATGGCATCTCACAACCTATTTTGAATTATTACAATTGCATATTTCATTTGCATGAAATATAGTTCCAATGAAGCTTAATGAACTAACTTTCCACATTCCATGTGATTCTGATCTAACACTCCACTTTCCTCTACATTCACAATGCTTCAATATTCTACTCAACATTCAAAACTTGAAAATTGCTTTGATAATATTTGCATGTAGGATATTTTCATTACACACACTCATGTTCATACCATTGTAAAAACACTAAAAATATCTAACATATTATCTTCTTCTAGCATAACATTAAATAGGTCAACCTAATTAGATGTAATATTCAAAATGTAAATTTTCAGCTTCAAAAATTTCATACATATATTGCACCAAGAAGATTTAGTCCTCAAAATAACTTAAAATAGGTCAGCGTGGACCTATAATAGATCCCACATAAGACTACAATACTTATTTAACCTTCACATATCTTTAAATTTGTTAGGCCGACATAACATAAGACCTAATAACAAAATCCTTCAACTATGTATCCACATTCAGATATGTTGACATCAAAACTTGATGCCAATTGGAATTCACATGCTACCACCAACTATTAACATCTCATCAAATCCACAAATCCAAAAACTTATCCATGGAGAAATGTGCACTCTCCCACACATATGTATTGTACAAAGCATAACTATAGTTTTCTAGACTAAATTTTGTTACTCATATCTTTCGATCTAATAGCCAAAAAATGATGAAAACTTGGAATCAAATACATCTAACACCAAGAAAAATAATTTTAGAAGCACAAAATGAAACCTTCATTTGTGGATTAGTGTGGACCAAAAAATGAATGGTCTATTACCCTGAATTAGCAAAATTGGCACTTAGTCAATTTCCAACACAAATGACTTTTTTGGATCAAACCATCTTGCAAAAATTTCTTCTAAAAACATTCAAAAACCTATTAGAACTAACCAAAATGATTCAAAACCAAAGTCTTCACATAAGGTACAATATTGAAATCAATGACAACACTACAACACATCATTATATACCTTTGCTTGTCCCTCATGCTCATGTTTCCAACAAAAACATCAATGACATTCTTCCAATAAATAATATTTTGATTTTCTTTATATTTTTTTCCTTAGCCCTAAATTCTGTGAATCATTTTGGCCAATACCTTATCCACTTTTCAAAGTCAAGAAATGAAATAAAACCTCCTAAAATAGACAAAATCTTTGGCTTCTTATAACCTCACTACTTTATAATGAGAAACCAACAAAAATACAATATTATTACACTACTTATAAATCCTTATTGCAATCACATAATATTTCATAAACAAATTGAGAGATATTTTAATCCATTCCTTGAATAGAAGCTAACAATTCAAGCATCTATAATAGTAAATGTGATATCAGAATTTGTAAGACCCTGTTCCTTGTGACCTTATTGATCCTATTAATTTTTGAAGATTTATATGTTATTTCATGTTGATAGTACACATGAGTGATGATTTTTTCTACACCATGAATATGTTCATATTCTTGACTAATCCTATCTAATGATTGTTGTGAATTCTATTGATAGCTAGACGAGTTCCATTCTTTGTCTACCTAATTATGTAATGATCAATATGTTCGTTTATTGGTAATATTACTATGTATATTAAGTGGATTACATTATTTTAGGTGATTACATATCATAGATGTGGGTAGGTGTGAATATGAAGACAATTATTGATATTCAATATTACTTATAGTAGTATGCATTATAAGTTAAATATTTTATTGGCATAAGTGGTGATATTTTGATAATAGATAGTATTCACTCAATTGTTCCTTGACTCCATAATAGGTATCATGTGAGTTGGGAGTGTTAAGTTGTATGTTACTTTGTAGATTAGTGGATCTAATTTCATATTTGATTAATATTCTTGTAATTTTTAATTTGTATGCATTTGTTTTACTTATCATTAATTATGAGCAATACTGATACACATTCTTGGTTGAGCAAATAGGTAAAAATTGGCCAATGTTAATAAGTGGGTCACATAGCTACTTTCATTATTTCATACTTGTGAAATATTAGTCTTGTCATGGGCATGTGATTTAACCTTGTTTTGTGTGGGTTGGGTTGTGTGCATGTGAGAGTTGTTTTATTAGTCTCTTGATTCATTTTATTAAATGGTCACTTAATTTATGTTTTATGAAGTCCTTATGTGGTCTTAATTGTTTAAAATGTTTCCTAGGTGATAGGTTTATGGGTTAGAGGTATTTTATTTCATAAAATACCTTTTATAAAGTCCAAGACCCACTCTAATTACTCACTTATGAGAAGTGACAAAAATTGGAGTTGAAAGGGTTGTTAGGAAGTTGAAAAGGAGGTTGCCTTTTCCCCTTCCATTTATTCTCTCTATTTATGAGGGGGAGGGGGTTTTCTCTCTTTTGGATTTTTGGATTGTTCTTGAGTTCATGTTTGGTTTCTTCATTCTTAATTTTGAATTCTTTCCATTTTTGTGAAGAAGAAGGAGCAATGGAAGAGAGTTCTTGGAGGAATTTTTCCTCAAGTTGGATAGAAAAATTTCTTCGTGAGGTCTAACCTTTTAGTTATCTATCTTTGTTGATTTGTAATGATTTTTTTTTTTCATATTGGTTTTGCTTATAACAAAATGTATGCAGAATTTGATGTTTAATTTCTCGTGTTGTTGCAATTAGTGTGTTTGGGTTTTCATTGGTCAAATCTTCCACCTTTTTTAGTTTATTTTCCATTTATACCCTTTTGTGTGCTAAAATAAAGAAATATGAATGCAAGATGTTGTGGTGTGCAAAGTATATAAAGTATAAGATTTTCTAGGAGCCCTTTTGATTAGTGGCTTTAATGTGTTAGGTTTAGTAATGTGGATGTTTTATGTTACACTTTGGTTTGTGAATTCTATGTGGGAATATTCTATGGAAGTGCTATGTGACCCTAGCTTGGGGGTGGATTGAATCTCAATCCTATGGTTGGGTTGAGAGCCCATTGGCCCATATTATTTTTTATTCATTGTGTATCTTTGTATTTTAGGCATATGTGTTGAATAAGAAATAATATCTTGGGACTTTTAGTCAATGTATTTCAAGAGAGAAACAATATGGTTTTGTTGAGGTGACATTATTGTTGCCCCTATGCCAAACAATAATTTGTTTAAAAGTAGTTTCATGTATTTGATTAGAAAAACTGATAAAAATGCTATTGAGTCATATAATTGAATGGGTTTTTCTATTATTAATCTCAGAAAAACATATTCAAAAATTGCATTAACGCAAATCACCAATTATGATTTATTAAGAAAACATTGACATCCTTATTCATAATAAAAATTTGTCATAAAATAGTCCTAAAAATATCCAGAATGAAAAACAAAGAGTTAGATGATAAAATTTAAAAGGTTTCTAGGAATCCAATATTTGTAAAACATATCCAAAAATAAGATAAATCCAATAAACCAAATATATTTTTTGATTAAAACATTACGGTCTCCTACTTTGAAACTAAAATAGTAAATTGAAAACCAAAATAAATTGAGTGAAACCAAGTTAGGGTATCATATAGGAAAGATAAATATCTGTAGGAAATATTCAATGAGAAAACATGAGAAAAAAAAATCTTACATGGATTCTTAAGTTTTTAAAAATTAGTTTATAGTTATCCATTAAGAGCCTTAATAGTATAGTGCTTAGAAATATTGGTTCCAAATTGTTGATTTTATTTATCCTCTTATTTTTAGGATTGTGTTCTTGTTAGAGAGTTCAATTATTTATTTTATTTACTATTAGATGAAAAATATCTCCATTTAATTCAAGAATAAGAATATTTTAATTTTTATCAATGTGATTCAAACAACTTACCACAGAAGAGTCTAGGTATAGTAAGCAAAGTTGGTAATTGAAATCACCTAGGAATTTTTGGGTAGAGTTATGAAGTAAAGAAATACGGTTTAATTTGTGAAATATAATGTTAAATCTTCTAAATCCATTAAATTATAGTTATTAACAAAATTTAATAAACTAAATAGTCATGAATTATGTATATATGTTTAGTTGTACATGTATACTACAAATATACATAATCAATCTCAAGTTTTTGAGTTATTAGTCCTTTAATGATAGGGTGTTCAATATTGGATGGTATAGTTCTTGTTAGCTTATTTCATGTATGCTTATGCTTGTAATATTGGTTTAAAGTATTGTTTAAATTATTGTCTTCATTTCTAATGATTAGGAATTAAATAGCTTACTTGGAAAGGTAAATAGATTGATGTTGGTTCAAAACTTACAATGCATCTTTAGTATTTGATTCGATTACAAATCTCAGGCTTTATGTAATCTTGATTTTACCTTCACTAACAATTTTAGATGTCCTATTTAATTTTGATTTAATGGTAATAATATCTTTGGGGGGATAAGTTAATGTTATTGTGGAGATTTAATACTAACCATATCAAAATATGTTCCATGTTTATGTGTAGTTCAAATGAATATGAATGATGTTGAAAATTTGTGTAAAGTTGGAATAACAATGTTTTATTTCAAAACAGAAGAGAAAAGTCATTCATTTTGTTTATATTAACATTGGGCGTGTACATTATCAGAATCATCATAAAATAATGATTGTGAAATTCCTTAGTGACAATATCATTATTATTTATTATTATTCCCTCTTGTAAATATAATTGCTAGATTAGCAAAGAAAGTATCGAATTTGAAAAAAATATTCTTTTGGATCATGCAAGACTTCATCATTATACAAGTTATAAATTGAGTAGTTTATCTTTAATTGTTCTATTTTATTATTTACTTTTCTTATTTATTTACTTGATAGTATTATATTAGTTTAATCTTGGGGAAGGCATTACATAATCTGATAAAAATCCTTGATTTTATTGATTCAAAAGAGAATTTAATACAATATAGAGAGCATAATAGATTAACACAATATTTAAGAGAATACAATAAGTATTTGATTCATCTATTGTTATTACAAAAAAAATTACAATATTTATTCTTTAAATTTCAAAGGACTTATATGTACAAAACCTAGCTTTATATAAAGATAAAGGACTCATAAGATTCAAAACCCTTGAAATGAGGCTTGAAATTACCTTTTATAGACACAAGGCAAGAAATAAGAAAAAATCCTCATTCCATTGATTAAGTCACTAGAAAACAAAATTCAAGTGGTGACAGTATTTACATAAGATAAAAATATAATTACAAAAGTAGTAACCACTCAAAAAGTTAGTTGGAGATATTTTGAAGCATTGATGTTAGCATATGGGAGTGATCTCAAAATTCCTACTCACAAATTACATGACACTTCTGATATTACTTGCATGAAAATCCCATGCAATAGTTAAAATTAGTTGGTGAAGACTGATTAAAACACACATCAAGTTGCAAAACTATCCTCCTCTTCATCTTCACTCTATCCTATTGATGTGTCCATCATAAGTGGCATAAATTTGTTAAATGTTTCCGTCCATTGTGTATAATTCCCTCTTGTCTAGGTTATAGGCCCTAGAAATTTCTCTTATCAAATCTACATTAAAAAAAACATTGGGAAAAACTATTTTTCCTAATCTAAGGTTCCAAATATTAAAAATAGGCATATCTACAAAATCCTTTTGTATGCATGTTTGAGAAATGCATACTCATAAATGAGGATTATGGGGTCCCAAAAATTCTCATTTCTATCAAACACCATGTCTGCATGAATCCCCAACCCTTGAGCCATTCTTGACCTCTTCTATGATCCTATAAGTTGTGTAATAATATATTTGTGTAACCCCCATTTGTTTTCTCTTGATGTTCCAACCATTTTCTCAATGTACGGTTTCACAAAAAGAAAACTAGGGTTTTTTGCAAAAAAATACTTCTGGAAGACTTCTAAAACATTTCAATAGCATATAACCCCACAAAACCTAAATTTCAATTTGAAAATTGAACACCATACAATCCACACCACTTTTCCTTCAAATTCATAGAGTTATGATCTAGTATACTTAATTGGTTGCAATGCATAGGATGCCTAAAATTATAGAGAAAACCCTCATTTTCCTTGAAAACTCATAGAATTGCACTCCAATACTTAACACAAATTCATGAGAATTTGGTAGATAGCAATCCCATCTGCCATTAGTACCTTCACATGCTTGAATATGCTACTAATGGTAGTTATTGATTAACTTTTAATGTGGACCATCAATCTCAAGATCAACAGTGATCATTGAATTTCAAAATCCCCTTTATGAAATGAACCCCCTCTTTTGTTTTTATGTGGACATGCATCACCATTTTGGGGACTTGTAGGAGAAAGATACTACAAAATAAATCTTCCTCAATAGTAGAAATCTTCACAAAACAACAAATTGATGACACTCTACAACATTTCAAGGTTTTTAGGAGAGAAGTAAGTTACAATACCATTAGACTACGAAGGCTTAAGATTCAATGATAAGAATTCACATGTGCTTTAAATATGTGTCAAGTTTTTTCTAACTCATGGGAATGTATGTGTTAAAGAAAAATGATTTGTGAAGTGAAGAGCTCCCACAATACATAATAATTTTAAGCACATGTCATAAGAAAAACTTAAGGTTACTAGGAACTGAGGAGACTAGCCATGAATGATGAGAAAGGGCTTAATGAAAGAATAAAAAAGTAGCCCTTGATTTTTTTATTAAGACCAAGATGTGCATCACAATTATGAGGATTCGTGAAGGGAGAAAATGACAAAATAAAGGCCTCCTTGAATAGGAGAAGTTGTGAAATATGATGACACATGTCCTGTGTAGCCTTGAAAGACTCTAAACATAGAGTGATATATTAAAATATTTTCCAAATATTTATTGCTCAATTTCTTAACATAACGGTCTGGTTGTAGCACCCCTCCATTTTTCTCTTTTGATCGAATAGTGTTCTATGTATGCTTTATTTCTATTAGCACTTTGACTATGGTACTTGGATCTAATTGATCACAACTATTAAGCGATGTGTATGTGATATTTTGATGTGATGGAATTTTACTTTGATGTTATCATTATGGCATGTTTTGAATTAGCATAGCAGATATTTAAATAAAAATGCCTTATGCTTTTATTATATTATTGATGTTAGACTCATCAGTTAGAAAGTATGTATTGGTGAAGGGGATAGGATTGTATCACTCGCTTGCGAGCGCCCTATGATTATGAGATTTCCTCTTTGCGGTGTGTTTTATTATATCATATATATGCATGTTCGATATACTCTTTGTTCGTAGGTTGACAGGTACATGACATTGACTCCACCCGATTTCATAGGTTTGAGCATGTCCATTGACCAACGGTAATCGATTGGGAGATAGTAGCTAGGTTTTCCATGCCAAATCATCACCCTATTCATAGTGTGTCGTCGAGTTGTCGTTGGGGTTAGTTGTTTTAATATGGTCCATTTCTCCTTGGTTATTTATTTAATTTCATATTATAAAGGTTATTAAATGGTGAGTGTAGTTAAAATGATGTTTAAATATATTTGGTTACAATGTTGTAATGTTAGTTGTTCTATGGATTAATTTGATTTAATTAAAAAAATTAGATTTAGTTTATTGATTAATTAATTTAATGGTGATAAATTAAATTAAGTTAATTGTTTTGGCATTATTGGATATTAAAATTTAAATTAAAATAAAAATGAAAATCATGTTTGGATATTTAGAGTTAAATTAAAATAAAAATGAAAATATGTTTTAAATAGCACTTTTTGAAAATTATAGATAAAATAAATTCTTTACAAAATTTGAATTCTTTTTGTTAAAAAGAAATTTTGAAATGCATGAAATTTCAATTGGAAAGTAAATTTGTTTTAAATTTAAAAGAAATGGAAATATCCCCAAAATTGCAATAAATTTGGTGGATGGAATATTTTAGGGGTTTGACTAAATTTGGGAAAACTCTATTTGAGAAAATACAATTTAATATAATTTTTAATTTTCAATTGGGTGGAGAGAGTTTCATGGGCTTTGTTTGGATTTGAAGAAGGTTGAATTTCTTGGGTGGGCTGGAAAAGGATTATGGGAAAGAAAATAAAACAAGAATCAAACAAGGGAAAGATAGAAAGGAAATCAAAAGAAATTTTCATTTCAAACTGAAACTTAAAACCAGATATTGTGTTGACAAATTTATTTTTTTTATTGCAAAATTTTGTTGTGCAATTGCACAATTTGACTGAAAATAGAAATTTTGGGTATATATTTATAAATATACTTGTGTGTATATATATATCCCATTATTTATATATACATACAAGTATATTTTATAAATATACTGTGTTTTTTTTGTTTATTCTAGAAAGATTGGTTTCAAAAAAATTTACCAGAAAACCCAGAGAACAGAGTTCTTGTGCTCTATTTTTTTTTTTTTCTTGGTTATTTACATATTAAAAAAAATAGCATAAAAAAGGAATAAAATATAGTTTAGTTGAATCTTGTGGAGGGGAGTGGGGGCTGCCCCCACAGTCGCCCCCATGGGGAGGCGCTGTGGAGGCAACAGCACTGCCTCCAAGGCAGCGGTGCTGCCCACACAGTGCACCCCCATATGGGGGAGGCTGCGTGGGTAGCCTGCCTCTCCCTTTGGGAGGGGTCGCAACCCAATGCATAGCTTTGTTTTTTGTTTTTTTCTATAAATTTTATTTTTATAAAAAAATTATTTATTATTAATAATTAATATATGTATAATATAATATATATATTATGTATAATAATTATATATTATATATAATATATATTATATGTATATATATTTTATTAATATTTAAATAAATTTTAATAATTATTTATATATATATTATGTATATATATAGTATGCATATATTGTGTATCTATATATATAGTGTATATATGCATTATGTATTTTTAGATAATTTAATTAGTTGAGTTTAAATGGGTTATTTAAATAAAAGTTATATAATTAAATATATATAAATATGTATATACACTAAATGTATATATTTTATATATATATTTAATATATGTGCGTATCCGAATATAGTTAAATTTAAGTTGATTATTTTTAGCGTAGTTGAATTAAAGATTGATTTATGTTAATCAAATGATTTTATTTAACAAGTTGGTTTTGATTATTTTGTGTAATTGGAGAAATAGGGAGATAAAGTATTAGTCTAAATTCTTTGATATTATAAATGTAATTTCAGTTACCTTGGAGTAGTTGCAATCAAATTTAATTATTTGTACTTGATTATAAACAATATCTCCTTATTTGGCTTGAATTTACGAAATCCTAAAGCAGGTGATTAATCATCAAATTACCTTTCTTTATGCTTTCTCCCTCTTTTGTGTCGATGGGAAAATAGAGTAAATTTCTGAAGTCTTCAAGATTGAGTTGTCTTTTGATTTTGAGGGTTGTTGTAATGTGTTAGTCAACCTTCATTTTGCCTTGGGTAGTGCATCTAAATGTAATCACTTTTTTACCTGGTTTTCACGAACGGGGATGTTTTATGCCTCCTTTGAATTAGGAGAGGGTTTTGACCCTTGTAGCCTCTAGTGTTTGGAGAGGGTTTTGACTTTTGTTGCCTCCAGTATTTAGAGCGGGTTTTGACTTTTTTTTCCTCCAGTGTTTGGAGTGGGTTTTCATTATATGTTCCTCCTAGAGTTGGAGTGATTACTTATCTTGTTGTATGCACTTTGGCACCCTTGGTGATTGATTTTGTGTTGGTATGTTGTCAAGTAGAAGAGTGGCTTATGTTAGGGGCCAGAGCCCAAAGAGGTAAACTGGGAAACCTTCAGAAGTGGTTTAATCAAGTGATAACTAAGTTAATGTACTTAGAAGTTAGGTAGTATTTCACACTAATTAAGATAATTGAGCCTCGCTCATGGACACAAGGGCTTGTATAGACTTGGGATGGGATGGGAAGGCCTGGAATGGCAAGGTTATCTATCTTGTCTTTATGAGAGGTATTTGATTTTGCATGAGTGAGTATGGATGCCAGAATTTGGTAGAGGCCACTAGGACAACCCATAGTGGGGCCCGAAGCCTATGAAGATTCCCAGAGGAGATCCCATGTCGAGTTGTGTGATGACACTCTTTCTATGACAACAGTTGGTATTTGGTTTTATGTATATGGTCTTCTTATCTTACTCAACCTATTTTATTTCTGGAAGCAATGTGACTTATGTCAGTGATGTTAGAGTTGTACTTGTTTTATCATTATGGTTGTGTGGTTCATGTGATTGGTTGTGTTGGTGTGACTTAGCTTGTGCCTAGAGGTTGATGGTCTTGTCTAGAAATCCTTGTTACTATCTCCTAGCATGGGGGGTGAGCCTTTGGGTATCACATGGTTGGGTGGAACGTGCCTTCTAAGCATGATGGTAGGGTCAGATTTGACCCAAAATGCTCTAAAATAATGGCTCCTTGTTGGATCTTGAAATGAACCTCTCACTTCAAATTATTGTAGATTTGGCCTTAGGTGTTCATTTTAGGCGAAATAAAGGGTAGATTTGAATATCTTAGCTACTATAGACTCAATGGTGAGCTCAAAATCTCTTCAAGAATCTTCAAAAGGCCTCTAACTAAAAATTCAATGTATGAACCCCCCCCCAAAAAAAACTGATATTTTTTTCACACCTTTCTGATTCTCCCAATCATCTGAAAATGCAAGAGAAGAGCATACTCAGTTTTTGAAAAAAAAACTCAACACTCTCAAATTTTCTAAAGGAATGCTAACCCACAACTCAAATTTGACTTTGATACCATGTGAGATTTGCTAACTAGCCTACCTAGGAATCTAATGACTTAAGGAAAGCAAAACCAAAAATATGAGGAGGAATAAATTATATTCCTCTCAAGAATGAAAAGCTATAGTCATCTTGAAAATTGAGATTACAAAGGAAATGTCTTGGTTATATAGGCCAAGGGTAGAGATAGATGAAACCAAATTATGATAAGTTTTGGCATCCTATGAGGTGTGACAAATCATGTCATTAAAGTCTCAACCACCTTATCCCTATGTAAAGTCAAGCTAGTGTAAAGAGGACTTTAGTGGAGAAGTAGCTAAGAATGAACTATGGTTAGATAAAGTACCCCTTTCACACTAACAATGCTAAGCATCTTTTTGCTACTAGAGTCCTAGAAAGTGTAGAGAAGGATGACCATTATATAGTGGTGGAAGGCCTAATACTATTCAAAAATAGGGTATTCCTAGTTTTGAGATCTAAGGTAAAGGAGAAGATATTAGAGGCTTACCATAATGCACCAAAAACAAGGCACCTTAGATTCTAAAACTTCTTGAAAGGTAAAGGAATGGTTTGCTTAGAAGGGCCTTAAGGAGGATGTTCTCTCACACCTCTAAGAATGCATCACATACCAACAAAACAAGGGGGAACACAATTTTCCAGCCAGATTACTATAACCTCTTCCAATTCTAGAGCACAAATGGAAAAGTATTTCAATGGATTTAATCATTATATTACCCAAATCTCAAGGAAAATACTGCATCTATGTTGTAGTGGAAAAATTGACCAAGTATGTTCATTTATTTGTCATCTCTAGTGACTATAAATCTTTGCAAGTTGTAGAGTTGTTATTCAAGGAAATTTTCTAGTTGCATGGATTATCTAAGAAAATTATCAATGATAGAGATATTCATTTCCTTAACAATTTTTGGGTAGGATTTATTCCATTTGCTAGGAACCAAACTCACCCCTCACACAAGCTATCATCCAAAAACTAATGGGAAAACTTAAATTGTAAACAAGTGGTTATAAGGATACTTGAGGAACTATGTCACCAATCAATTTGTGGCCTAGATCAAATGGTTGCATTTGGGAGAATACTTTTATAACAAAACTCATCACATGTCTATTGGCATGTACCCATTTAGATCCCTCTATAGATATGATGCATTAACCTTTTCATAATTAGTCCTCATACACATTAGAGTTCTAACAAGTGATTTGGTTAATCAAAGTCAAAATATCTTGAGAACTCTCAAGGATAATCCACAAGTTTCCCAAAATCAGAAAAAAATGTATGTAGATAGAAAGTGCATAAAAAGAGCATTTGAGGTAGGATATATGGTCTTTATGACATTGCAACCATATAGATAGACTTTTATCAAGAAAGGAGGAGCATAGAACCTCAATCCTAAGGTCTATAGACCATACAGGATAATATGGAAGATTAGAGAAGTTGCGTATGAAGTAGAAATTTTGATAGATAGAAAAATCCATAATTTCTTCCATGTCTCATTCTTGAAGAAGGTTTTAGGATTGAATATATCACCCTCTACTAAGTTACCACCCTTTGATGGTGAAGGGAAGCTCATCCTTATTCTAGAATTTGTGATTGATACTCAAGTCAAAAATCTAAGGAACCAAAATATAACAAAGTATCTTTTCCAATGGAAGGAATTTCCAATTGACGATGCTACCTAGGAAGGACTTGAAATCCTAGAGAACCTGCATTTGCATTGCTTGGGTACACACAATTTTGGGAAGGGAGGATTTTTCATGTCCCTTTTTCTAGAAATACAATTGAAAAGTGGAATCTAAGAATCCTATCACATTCCTCTATAGAAGTACATCTTGGTGTAAGTTTTGGGACATAGAATCTATAATAAAGGCCCCACAACATATCCAAATCTCATTTGGGAAAGGATCATATATCGAGAAGATATCAACATCAAAAGATTATCAATTCAAGTTCACTACACCAAAATAAAACTAATTCATGGAATCCCTCCATATTCCTCTATAGGAGCACATTCAAGCATGCAATTTCGAACATAGCACCTATGATGAAACTTGCATATCATATCCAAACCTTAAGAGTGATGGATTGGGTAGCAGAAAGATATTTCCATTAGAAGGTAGTTGTGCTAGTCAATTGGCACCCACTTATATAGGCTTGAAGGATAAGACATCACAAGATCATGTGGTGAAAATGAAAAAGTTATAGGAAGCAGGAAAGGGAAAGGAAAGAATTTGGATGGGTCCATACCTAGTGACATGCTAATTCCAAAGGAATCTACAATGGTCTTAAGGCCAACCTAATGTAGCATACTAGGAAATCAAATTTTGGGCTTTAGCACCATTTTGGCTCAAGGTTGAACTTTTCCTTAGGGATGGTTGTTAGCATATAAATGTAGGAAATCAATTCATGTAAGAGAAAAAAATTATTATTTCATTTTATTATAAATTTCAGACACTTGTGTTCTATTTCCTTCTTTAGATAAAAACCCATAGGATTGGTGTTCATTAGACAAAAACCTAGTGTTCATTAGGATCAAAGGACGAAACCCCTTTGGTTCTTGAGGGAATTCTCTTTCAAGGATTCAATCTAGACTTTAAGTATTCTATAGGAAGTTATTATTGTTGCTATTTGATATGTGGTGATCTATAAAATCATTTTGAATCATTATTTTAAATTGTAATCAATATATTATACATGCATTCTAGAGTTATCATATTTTGGAGTAATATCTATTGTGCCTATTTGTTTTGTTTGAATTCCATTTGGAAATTAGTATTTGTCAAAATTATATGTTAGGGACATTACAAAAAAATAATTATGATGGAATCATTAAATTTATGTCATCATAGGAATGAATGACATGTTTTTTTGTTATGTCTTGGTTGAGTTGTTTAGTTAAAAAAATTTGGGGATTTGGGTTGTGGAAAGAAAAAATTAGGGCATGAAAAAAGTATCTTGATCTAAATAGAATTTCTCACTTCTGATATGTTCATCAAGAGTATTAGTTATTTGAGTATCACTATCCAAAAATGGCATGGTTAGATTACTTCTTTTAGTATTAAAAAAGTACTATCAAGAGGATTAACATATTTAACTACATCTTTTAATTTTTAGGATTGTCTCAAAGGTTGGAACTCGTTGCTAGCTTTGTGGTAGGAACAGTATTGAATAGAGATATTATTATGTTTATATTTGATGATAATCCTATCATTTCTTTAATTTTATTGGTATGGATATCTTTCAGAGTCGCCACCCACAATGGGAATAAAGATAAAATAATTTTGACAATAATTGTGAGTTACATACACCAATAAATGTATATAATGACTTCAAACAACATAATGCTTTTAATAGAAATATTTCTTAGACTATACCAAATAAAATGTTACTAGAATCATCCAAATGGAATTTGAGACACTAATAAAGTCACCAATCTATTGGTTTTCTTTTAAATCCCTACTAATTCCTAAAACTATTTAAATAATTACAATTCTTATGTTGAAAGGTTTCAAGAGGTTGGTCAATGAATAGGAGATTGATTTCACAATTTTCTCATCTACACTTCATTTTTTACAAGACCTAAGAGGGTGATACTTAATAATATTAGATTGAATTATATTTTATTCATAATATGATATTGTTTTAAACAAACTTTATATCATAAAATATATACAAAATTACAAATAGAATATACCTAATTGGCTAGGTTCTTGGAATCGATTGATTTACTCAATCTGAGAACATGAAATAACTTAAATAAATTACAACATAAATGGGAAATTTATTTGAAACATATTGACCATGGGCATGCAACTAGTATTCATACTTAGATTGGTGCCTTAAACTTGGGTTACAAAATCAAAGAGAGATGGAATTATATTTTGAACAAAACTTAAAACATGTTCTATGAAATCTAATATATGATTACTTTACAATGATACTCTTTAAAATTTACAACCAATTCTACCTAGGAACCCTTGAATGTGTTAGAACTCTCAACATTCCATATGCAAGGATTTAACCTATTACTTGAATAGAAGCTATATGAGAAATATTCAATTGCATAAATAGCAACAATGAACAAAAAATATATTTTATTCATCAAAGTAATAACATATACATTTGGAGACAATTGATTATGAAATGATCACAATGTGTTCATATATTTTGAATTTTTATAGATGTAAATAAAAAAAAAATTCATGTACATTTCTTCCTTAAAAGACCTAGACTAGATAGTTGTAGAACAAAAACAAACTTCCTCTATTTTCAAAAATCCAAGATCCTTTGAAAATGGCTAAGAATTCCCTCTTAAAAAAACAAGGAAGAAAAAATCTTAATGCCATGGATAAATGTCACATTTTCATTTGACAATCATTTCCTAAGGATAAAAAAAATCTACTACAATTGCTTTGTACAAGAAAAATGGTGCACCATTAGAAGAAAAAAAATTATAGAGACCATTGAATGAAACAGTCTCTAACATTATTGTTAGACCACAAATATCTGCTCAAAGAGGGGTGAATCAGTTTATCAATTAAAACTAGTTCTTAATTACTCTTAAACCAAGATAAAAGTATATGTAGAAAGATAAACATGAAAATATCACACATGCACACAAATATGCATAACATTGGATATACGTGGAAAATACAATATGAGAAAAAACCATGGTGGGGATAGATACTAGGATTTACAATCCTAATCCAACCTCACAATAAAACCTCACTAGTCACAATGTTACAAATCCCCTAATTTAAGAGCACCAACTCTAAGGAAGCACCCACTCCCTAAATAAGCACTCACTCAAATTTCTAATGGCACCAACCAATTAGATTTACAATGAAATTATGGATTAAGAACTCATGACTACAAATGATTCATGAATGAATCCAATTATATGTTATAGATTTATTCTACAACTTCCCAAACTCTGCTTCAATTTTTTTGAAGCATGCTCTCTCTCTCTCTATTACTTCTACTAACTCAAAAACTCATGCCTCTACTCTGATCTTCTCTTTTCTCCCCTTTATCTGCTTTATTTCATGCCTCTACTATTTTGAATGCATATCTTAGATGATATTTTTTTGTGTTTTAGTCTAGGTCTCTTTTCATAACATCCACTTCCTCAACTTCTCTATAACACTTCTTCCTTTTATGATAGATTCATATTTTCTTATCTTCACCAACAAGCATCCTTGCCTTGAGCCATGTATCAACAACTTGATTGACTGAAATTTCTATATTTAACAATTTTCAAACCCTAAACCAAATACACATTAAATTCCTTTTCTTGCATGATTGACCTAAATTTGATTTTGTGACTGACTATACTTTGATGTTACCAACCATACCTTTCAATAACTAGTTAAAATTACACTTGTAATTACAACAATTAATTTTATTCCATGTGTTGGTTTGTAGCTATTTCCGCCATTTGCATAAAATTTTCACTACATAGCTATTGGAAGAATTCAATTTTAAATTTTGTTCATTGATCTTCAACTTCACGCTATGGTTTGATGGTTATCATTTTAACTCTCAACTTTAAATCATGGTCATAAGATCATATTATATTTACATCTATGTCATTGATTATTATCTCTTTGCTTTTTCTTAGTAGAACTTAATTTGCACTTGAAGGAATCAAAAAAATACTCAGAGACTCTTCAATTCAATCATCTTATACATGCTTCATCATTCCACTTCATCATTGTTCTTAAACATGGACCCTCCAAATTCTTGCAAAATAGTGGATACCATATAATCTTCAAACTTCGTCGTTCACTGTTCAATCTCCAACACACACCATATACCTATTGCACTTTACTTAGTTATTACCAAATAATATCCATGATGCATAGAAATTTTGCAATGCAATCACATTCTTCTAGATGTCACCTTTCACATATTACATCTTCAACCTTGTCAGAGCCAACCTAACCTATGATACTACAACCACCATTGATCCTATTTGATGTAGCACTAACCTTTGATCTTCTTGAGAAGAGAACCTTAACCTTGGTCCCACTGAGACATGTGTCACATTTTTGTGCTTCCACAAATAACTATTGATGACACCTTCAGAGCAACATGTGCGCAAGGAAGCCGCCTAATCATCAATTATAGATTTCAATTGTTGATCATGTTTGATCAAACATTTGTCGCCAAGCTTAGGAAATATTAAGTTACACATTTCTCATTGAGACTATAATAACTATGTCACAGGACTAGTTTCTTCATGACATTAAAGGCTTAAGTCATAACTTAAACTACCAGTAAAATTTGATATCCTATCAACATCAAAATAGAAACTCTATTAGGGTGCCATGACTAGAGATTTTAGGGTTCTTTTTTAAATTACAACTGGGAGGGGGGTCGAATTAGTTGTAGCAACTTTAACCTTTAAAACTTTCACCAAAATTTAAATCAACTATCATTCATAAAACCCTTACTCTATTAATGTGTTTAATCACTAAATGCATAAATTGAAACTAAAAGTAATAAAACCATGCATACAATAACACCAGATTTAAGTGGAAAACCTAATGAGGGAAAAACCACAGTGAGGATTAGGTCACAATATAAAGAATTCCAAAACTAAACACAAAGTCTCACTACTAGAAAGGGTCACTGCCAAGACAAGACACATTATCCAATAAGTGTTCATTTCCATAGAATTATAAAGAAGATAGAATAGGATTTTTCCAAAGAGAAAACTATCTCAATACAATAGAGATTCCACCACAATTCACTCACACACTTTCAAACATGTTTGAAAGATAGAGTACACCTTCAGTTTGTTACCTTTAGGAAATTATCAACACTTAAAATTCCCACTGATCTACCCAAATTCAAATTACACACACTATATTGCATCTATCTCACATCTATCCTGCATCTATCTTGTATTTCACCAACATATCAACTTGTACTTATACCATCTTCAACCTTGAAACCCATCCAAGGTTGAACACACACCATTTTTATTTACAAATTCAAATTAGGTCAATGCCAAAACATTCTATGGTTTAATTAGAATGAGGGTGACCAAAACATACACTTAATGAGGCCCTAAATGAGTCCCAACACATCTCGCAATGCTTCCATAAATTTTTCAAGTAGTGTTTAACACAAGGTCGGCCAACACCCATGAAAATCACATAAAACAATTAAGCACATGCATCCTTAACACGATCCAATAATTTTGAACAACAAAATTCACTTGAACAAAACCTTGTTGTAAGAATGGAAAGATTGAAGGTGTTGTCATTGATGTCAACTAGTCAACTAGTTATCATCTAGTTGTTGTTGGTTGTATATGTTGAGGATATTGAGAAATTTGTGATGAAGATATGTTGCAAGTGTTCAGTGGTTGCTCCAGGATTTGGTCCATATTTACTCCTATGTTTTTGTACTTCAACCATTTTGTTCATGGTTGTTAGAAGATGCTATATCCTAGTTTTTGGTTGTTGATTTGTTATACAGTGCAAGTTGTGTTCACTAGTTGTGAACTATGGTATTTTGTGTTTCTAGATCTATTTGGGTCCTTATGAAGTGTGTTTTTGGGTTGGCCTAATTTGATTTTGGATTTGGATGGATGACTTTGGATATGTTTCAAAGTTGAATATGGTATAAATGCAATATGAGTTAAGTGATAGAAAACATACAAGAGAGAAGAAGAAGAGAAATAAGAGAAAAGAGAAAGTGCAGTTTGGCGCAACATTGGTTTTCTTCAGTAAGTGTGTGTTGCGAGTGTGGAAGATTAGTGTGAAGCTTAATGTTGATTTTTTAGATGCAATGAGTAGAAGGTGAACTATACTATTCATGTAAGTAGATTGTGTGAAGATGACCTTGTAATGAGTTCTTATATTCTCTATAGTGTGAGTTAATCCTCACCATGGTTTTTCCCTCATTGGGTTTTCCGCGTAAATCTGGTGTTATTATGTTGATGTGTTAGATTTGAGTTTTTGCATTGGCATTTGATAATTAATCATTTAAAAAATATTAAGTATCAGTTCCAATGATTGAATTAAAGGTTTAATTCAGTGAAAATTGATTCACCCCTATCAGTTGTCCTATTCAACAATTGGTATCAGAGAAAATTTGCTTGGTGAAGAGCTTAACAACTTGAGGAAAGTACGGGATGGCTGGAAAAATGGTTTATGATTATTTGAGGTTCGATGGAACTAATTATGGCATCTAGAAATTATTGATGGAAGAATATCTAGAGTATTGTGGATATTATGTAGAGAAAGCTTACATAAATCCTTAATGGTTCAAGTACACTTGAAGAGATCAAAGAACATGAAGTGAACAATAAGATGAAGTACATCTTGAAAAATAGTTTGGTACATTTTGAGTTGATTAAGGTTCAAAATTTGAATATGGCTAAGGAATTATAGGATTATTTGGAAAGAGAGCATGATAGTGATGAAAGAGTCAAAGAGGAAAAATTACAGAACTTGGAAACACAGTTTGATCTTCTACATATGTTCAAAAATGAGAATGTTAAAGCTGATGTACATAAATTGGATGTGATAGAGGCTTGAATGTGAGGACTTGATGCTGCTATAGATGAAACCATGATTGTAAAGAATATTCTCAAAACTCTTCCTGATGCTTATAGTGAGAAGGTGGGTGCTATTGAACAGACTTTAGACTATAATACATGTACTAAGGATCTGCTATTAGGATTTTTGACATCTTATGAGATGAGGAAACTGAGTCTAAGGACTAGGTGCAAATCATAGACTGCATTCAAAGCTACAAAATTTGGAGATCCAGAAGAAGAAAATGCTAATGAAATAGAAGCTAACTTTGTAAGATGAATGAGGAAAGGTTCTAGTAATTATGAAGGTAAGCTACCCTTTAAGTGCTTTAGTTGTGGAGAAATAGGTCATTATGGTACAAAGTGTTAGGAAAGAGCTAAAAGAAATAAACAAAGATATGAGAAAGAAAAGAAAGGAAAGAAGAATAATAGAGGTTACTGTGTTAATGAGAATGCTATTATATGTGATGAGGATTCAAAATATGAAGATCCTGATGACAATGAATGCTTGTTCTTGGCAATTAAGGATGAACCTACTTTTGTTAATTATTTAAAATGGGTAAAAGAACTCCCCCCCAGAGGAGAAAAATGAAGCTACAACTATCTCTATCCTACATGCTAAACAAGAGAAGAATTATTGAGTAGTTGAAAATGGTTGTTCATATCACATGACTATTGATAAAAGTAAGTTTTTTAAGCTTGAAAAATATGATGGAGGCTCGGTTATGTTTGGAGATGATACTGGTGCTAAAATTTGTGGGATAGGTTCAGTAAGTTTTGATGGAAAGCAAAATATTGACGATGTCTACTATGTTAAGGGATTAAGGAATAGTATATTGAGTGTTGGTCAAATGTTTAGAAAAGGATATGACGTTGTCCTTAAAGATGAGAGATGTGAGATGCGGAAAGGATTCAGAACATTGATTTTTATAGGAAGGAAATTTGAAGGGAATATCTATCAACTTAAGGGTGCTGATGGATGATGTTTTATGACTCAAACTAATGATAGTTGGTTATGGTATAGGAGAATGTGTCATATGAATTTTTATAACTTGGCAAGGATTAGTGTTGTTTAAGCCGTAAGAGATTTACAGAGAATTACAAAGTCTATTAATGTTATTTATAGGAATTGTCAGTTTGGAAAGAAAGCAAGAAATCATTATAGATCAAAGGAATAGTCTACTACCAAACTACTGGATTTAGTTCATACAAATCTTTATGGTCCTACAAGAGTAAGAAGTTTACTTGGTGAAAGCTACTTTATGCTTTTAATTGATGATTATTCTAGATATACATGGATTACATTTCTTAGAGAGAAATCAAATATATTAGATAGATTCAAGGCATTCAAAGCTATTTTGAACTTGAAGATAAAATTCTTAAGGTTTGAAAGAGGTGGAGAGTTCACCTACCATGAGTTTAAATTTTTTTGTGAAGTGCATGGAATAAAAAGACAATTATTTTCTTTTAGAACTCCTCAGTAGAATGCAGTTGTTGAAAGGGAAAATAGAACAGTCCAAGAGGCTACTAGATCAATTATTACTGAGGATGGTTTACCAAAAGTTTACATGGAACAAATCGAAGGGTTTTAGTTAATAGATCAACCAGATATGGTGTATGGATTGATAAAAGTGTTATATGGGTTGAAGCAAGATCCTAGAGCTTGGTATTTGAGGTTAGACAGGTATTTGATTTAGTAAGGTATTAAAAAAGGTACAATAGACAATAATCTATACTTTAAGATTGAAAATGATAGAATCTTGATTGTAGTAATGTATGTTGATGAAATTATCTTTGGAGGAAATGAAAATAGGTGCAAGAGTTTTGCAGAAGAGATGTAGAAATAATTTGACATGTCTATGTTTGGGGAGATGAATTTCTTTCTTGGACTACAAATTAATCAAACAAAGAAAGGAATTTTCATATCACAGTTCACGTATGTGAGAAATGTTGAAGAAGTTTGGGATGGATGGTTCTAAACTGGTAAGTAATCCTATGGTGACTAGATGCAAATTGGGTAATGATGATGATTCACCAAAGGTTGATTAGAGCAAGTATAGATCTATGATTGATGGACTATTGTATTTGACTACTACTAGATCAAATATTATGCATGCTATCTTTCTTGTGGCTAGATTTCAAATAGACCCCAAGGAAACTCATATTGTTATTGTTAAAATAATTTTGTGATATTTGAAGGGAACTTTGGATTATGTATTGTCTATCCTAAAGATACTGAATTTACACTTAGTGCCTATACAAATATAGATTGGGCTAGATTTGTAGATGATAGAAAAAGTACAAGTAGTGGTGCATTCTTTCTTGGATGCAGATTGGTGGCATGGTTGAGTAAAAAGAAAGATTCAATCTCCTTGTCTACTGCTAAAGCTGAGTATATTCTTGTTACATCTTGTTGTACACAAGTTCTATGGATGAAACAAACATTGAAAGATATCACATTGGCATACAATAACCCCATTTCTATTTTTTGTGATAATCAAAGAGCAATTAACATTTCAAAGAATCTGGTGGTGCACTTGAGGATGAAGCATATTATATCTATTAGATATAATTTCTTGATAGAGGTGGTCATGGAGAATGAAGTAAAGCTTGAGTACACTTCGACGAAGGATCAAATTGCTGATATTTCAATGAAGGATCTTCCTAAAGATACTTTTGAGTATCCTTTCTTGAACTAGATGAATATGGAGATGCATCAATCCAGTGGATCTATGGATCTTTCTTTTGGGCTGATGTTTAGGTGGCTACCTCTTAGGGGGAGCATGTAGTATCAGGTGTTGTCATTATGAGTATTCTTTTTTTCATGTCAAAGGAGAAATCAATGTAAAATATTTTTTACCTTTTCCATTGATGTAAAAGAGGGAGAAAAAGCATGTGAAAAAGAAAAGGAAGAATGGAAAAAGAAGCATGTCAAAGGAAAGGAATTGTATAAGAAATTATCTTCTAAGGGGAAGAAGCAAAAAAGTGTATTCAGAGCTTGTATGTTGTCTTTGATGGTTTTCCACATCATGTGCTTCCATCAATGACAAAGGGAGATATTGTTGCAAGAATGGAAAGACTAAATGTGTTGCCATTGATGTCAACCAGTCAATTGGTTATCAACTAGTTGTTATTAGATGTATATGTCAAGGATATTGAGAAAATTGTAATGAAGATATGTTGCAAGTGTTCGGTGGTTGCTCTAGGTTTTGGTCTAGATTTACTCCTATGTTTGTGTGGTTTAAACATGTTGTTCATGGTTGTTAGAATATTTTATATCCATATTTTTGGTTGTTGATTTGTTGTACCATGCAAGTTGTGTTCACTTGTTGTGAACTATGGTTTTCTATGTTTTTGGTTGAGGTTTGGGAGAAATGTTGTTAGTCCAGATTTCTATTTGATGAAGTCTTATGACTTGCGGTTCTAAATTTGAGTTTCCCTAATTGTATTGAAGATAATTTTAGCATTTGTAAAGCTTATGCTTAATGGTTCTATGTGTTTTACACTGTTTTAGTTGACCTTGTCTAAAATACTACTTTCAAGGTTGATGAAGTGTGTTGGATCTATTTGGGTCCCTATGAGGCATTTTTTTGGGTCACCCTCATTCTAATTCCACTCTAGAATGTTTTGGCACCAACCTAATTTGAATTTAGATTGGATGGCCAACTTTGGAAATGTTTCAAAGTTGAATATGGTATAAATGCAAGATGAGTTAAGTGATAGAAAACATACAAGAGTGAAGAAGAAGAACAATAAGAGAAAAGATAAAGTGTATTTTGGTGTGATATTGATTCTATTTAGTAAGTGTGTGTGTTGTGAGTGTGGAAGATCAGCGCAAAGCTTAATGCTTAGTTTCTAGATGCAATGAGCAGAAGGTGAACTCTATCATTCATGCAAGTAGATCAAGTGATTGTGGTGGAATCCTTTGTTGCATTGTGATTGTAATCTCTCCATAACAAGTCTTCTTTGTCTTCTTTGTATCTTTCTGGCAGTGAGTCGTATGGGCTATTAACCCTATTGGATAGTGAGTCCTTGTTTCAAGAAGTGAGCCTTATTTTAGGTAATGAGCCTCTTGTAATTGGTTTTGATTTCTCTACAGTGTGAGTTAATCCTCACCATGGTTTTTCCATCATTGTGTTTTCTATGTAAATCTAGTGTTATTGTGTTTATGTGTTGGATTTGAGTTTCTACATTGATATTTGATGATTAATCATTTAAGCAGTATTAAGTATTATTTTGATGATCGAATTAAAGGTTTAATTCTATGACAACTAATTCAACCCCTCTCTCAGTTGTCCCATTCAACAAACCTTATCAAATTATTCTCAAAATTTCAAGTCATGAAACCAAAATTCAGAGAAATCTAGAGTAACTGCATTTTTCCTAGGTCGTAGCCAAACATGCCAAAATGCATAGTTCACATACTAGTGAAGATATCTCACATTGTACAATGATCCAAAAGCCCAAATTATGGATATAGAAACTACCAACAATCATGAACAATATGTCAAAACTGTACAAGCATAGAAGCAATACAAAGCACTTTCTAGAGCATACACTGAATACTTGCATGACATTGTTTTCCCTATTTATCAAATTTTCTCAAAAAGAACTTCAAACTCAAGTACCAAAGACATCATTGTAGTATATTAATTCACTCTAACACACTTCCAAACATAGAAACATAAGGATAACTCCATATACTAACAACACTTCTTCAACATCCCAACTATGCATGTACAACCTACAAACCTTCTTTATTAAAATTTTCTCAATATCCTTGACATATATGACCAACAACTAAATACCTTGACATCAATGACAACAATAAATAGTTGAAATTAATGAAAAAACCTTCATACTTGCAACAATCTTCCACTTTGTCATTGATGGAAACACATGATGTGAAAAACCATCAAAGACAACACAACTCTAAACACATTTTCTCATGATTTATTTTACTTTCTCTTCCCCTGTGTAGATAGAATTTTTCACATGATTCTTTCTCTCTCTCTTTGACATAAATGGAAAAGGAAAAATATATTTTTCATTGTTCTCCCCCTTTCTCACCAAAAAATTTACCTGTATTGAATACTCCCCCTTAGGAGTACACCCAATCAACTACATAATGACAATACAAGGCACTACCTGCTCCCCCTGAGAGGTAGCCACCAAAAATTAGTCTAGAAGAAAGATAGATCCATAGATCCACTAGAATAATGCATCTTTGTATGCATCTAGTTCAAGAAAGGAGGGGAAATAACCCCTAACTTCTCCCAAAGATACTCAAAAGTATCTTTAGGAAGAGCCTTAGTAAATATGTCTGCAATCTAATCTTTTGTAAGCACATACTCAAGCTTTACTTAATTCTCCATAACCTTATCTCTCAAGAAATGATACCTGATAGATATATGCTTTGTCCTTGAGTGCATCACTGGATTCTCTGAAATATTAATTGCACTTGTATTATCACAAATATATAGATGGGATCATCTTACATTACTTTGATATCCTTCAATGTTTGTCTCATCCATAAAACTTGTGTACAACAAGATGTTGTAGCAATATACTCAGCATTTGTAGTGGATAATGAAACTAAATCTTGCTTTTTGCTTAACTGTGATAACAATCTACATCTAAGAAAGAATGCACCACCACATGTACATTTTCTATCATCAGTGCAACTTGTCGAATCTATACTTGTATAAGCACTTAGTGTAAAATTAGTATCCCTAGGATACCATTGGAAATAATTCATAGTGACATTTAGATATTTGAATATCCTTTTGACAATTGTAACATGTGTTTCTTTAGGATCTTCTTAAAATCTAGCCACAAGATAAACTGCATGCATGATATCCAATCTGGTAGTAGTTAAATACAACAATCCTCCAATCATTGATCTATGTTTTATCTTATTAGCCTTAGTTGAATCATCATCCTTACTCAATTTCTAGCCAATACCATAGGATGTTGGAAGAATGAAGGAGAATTTCCATCTCTATATTTTTTTGTTGTCATTGATGTCACCATGTTGTGATTGCAAGTCTAAGTTAGTGCTTGATCTGGTATTTTGGTTTAGTATCTAAATTAGTATTCAAGTTGCATCCTTCGATATTCTAGTCTATAATCCTCCATAGTTTCTTGTTGCTACAAGTGTGGTTTTGGGGAACATTTTATGATTGTTGAAATTATGTATGTCTAGAATCTATTGTGCTTTGGTTCTCATATGATGTATTGACATTACTCTTCTGTTTACTTTTTGCAAGTAAGTCTATTTTTGGCCAACTTCTTCAATAAGTCATTATATGGTGAATTAATTTTTCTTATGTGGATATATATGTGAGCTATCTTAGGTCCATGTTGACATGTCATAGCATGTTGGATATTTGGATTGCCTTTTGGAAATATTTTGTGAATGCTTGTAGCTGACAAGTTGGTATTTTTTGATAAACAAGGAAATGTATCTAATTAGGCTGACCTAATTGATGCTTGCGGATGAATTGAGTATATATATTGGTTAGGGTTGAAGATTAAAAGTGTAATCAATGAGGCAGTTGTGAATGTGAAGTTGAAGAAGAGTGACAATGATGTAGTGTGCTAAATCTGTCTATTGAGCATCACCAAAATTATATCAACACTTGTTAGCTACACTCTTTTCAGCTCATTTTGGTTCCGAAGCCTTTTTTTTTTGTAAATATTTTTGTGGGTAATGAAACTCCTTGTAAGAAATGATATTTTGTATCTAGACAGTGAGTCCTTATAGGGAAATTAGCCTTATACATTTAGTTTTGGAACTACTTTATATTGTGAGTTAATCCTCACCGTGGTTTTTCCCTCATTAGTTTTTCCACGTAAAATTTGGTTTTCATTGTGTTGATTTTACTTTTTGTTATTTGTGTTTCATGTTCATACTAAATAACATAATAGTGTGGTTGTGGAGTCGATAAGTGTTGAAGTTTTAAGTTTGAATTTTTGTGACAATTGATTCAGCCCCCCCTCTTAGTTTTCGTACACCTTTTAACAATTGGTATCTAAACTTTGGTTCCTTGGTTTAGAGCTTAACTGCTTAAGGTAGATCCTGAAGGTTGATCAAATGGATGATAAAGAAGAACTTGAGACTGCACTTGAGGATCTTTACAAAGTTGAAAATGAAAATAGAGATCTGAAAGAAAATCTTGATGATGCAAATGAATGTGTCTAGAAGTTGAAAGAACAATTAAAGAAATTCAAGGAAAGACAGAGAAGTGAGTGAGAATTGAAGAATGTCTGAATACAATGGTATAGAACAAGTCCAACAAATGCTCTAGAGTTGAACAAAGATAGTAAACTTGAGAGTAGAATTGGAGAAGGAAAAACTTTGTGAGAATAATTTCAGATCTAGCTCTAACAAGCTTGGAGAACTGCTTGTAGGACAAAAAACCAAGTAAAGACAAAGGTGGCTTGGGAAATGATGCAGGTGAAAGTTCTAAGGATATTCAAATAAATTTGGACAAAGGGAAGTTTTGGATGTTGTGGTTGTGTTGATGATATGTGGTTGTCACTAATTTCAACACTATTGGCATTAATGTCTTAGAAGCTATATATGTCAAGGATATTGAGAAAATTGTAATAAAATAAGTTGCAGGTTGGTAGTGGTGAAGTGAATTTTAGTCTATTGGTTACCTCAATATGTTGATGCTCAAAGGTTTTGGATTAAATGGTTTATTTTTGAGTATATCTAGTTTATCCACATCAAGTTTCAGAGATCTGAGTGAAGATTTGATTATGTTATGAAGATTTGTAATTGGACAGTCATTTTATTGCTTCAGTTGGTGTTCCTAAATGAAGATGATGTGATTTTAGTAAGCTCAGTTGTTACATATGCTTCTCCAATGATTCATTATTTTTATGGATGTTTCTAAATTTTTCTCTATCTATGTTTCATGTCTACATTGATCATTGTGCTCACAATTTGAGGTTTTCTCTTGCGTGGTCATGTTTTTCATGTTCTTGGCCGATAGGGTGTTGTAGCATGTTGTGGATCTTTGAGAAATAATTTTTGAAGGTGGTTCATGTTTGAGAAATTTTTTTTGGGTCTCCACTACATTGTGGTTGACCTTGGTTGATTTTCATTAATAATCTTTATTGTTTTGGGCTGACAATTTGTATTCATTTTATTATTTTGTTGAGGCCAACATTGGTGCAGGAGAACCTTTTTGATTTCTTTCCTCCATGAGGCCAAATTGTAAAAAAATTATTTGTAAGGTGTTTGATTCATGTAATGAGGTATAATTGACCATTTTAAATGTTTTAGGAGGTCTAGGAGGTTTAAAGTGTTCATTTTGTCATTTATTGCAAAAAAATTGTCAATTTTGTCATAATGTGAAATTGTCAAAAAATAATGGAAGATGAAGAGTCATAGGTAGTTATATGGTTAAAAATGGATGGAATGATTATAAATAGGTTGGATATAATTCATTTGAAAAAATGGGGGAAGTTATGGTACAAAATGGAGGAGATGTAATGAAGATTTGAATGTAAAAACAACGAAAGAACATTGTTTTTCCCTGAAAAACTCTTCTTTTATGATGCATGGTATAGTATTTACAACCCATTTCATGGCTTGAGATCACATGGTATTTAAATATTTAATATATTTTATTTTATCTTTTGTTTCATTTAATTTTATTGAGAACTGTGAAAGTTATTGTGTTTTTGGTGAAGACAGCTAGTTCAGAAAATGTTTTCTAGAAATTGCAGTCAGAAAACATGTTAGTACAGCCATGAAAAGACCTGTACGGACATGAAACTTGGATGGATGGAAATATCTTGATGTTGTGGACAAACTTTCTTTTTACTAGTAATTTTAATAATGCCATTTAAAGGGTCAAACAAGTTCATTCCTAAAAACTGTTATGAACATAGGGTTTTTGGGGTTGCATACAAAAAATTGCGATTTCTTCCAATTTGTATTGTGGAAAATTCTAAAAATTTGTGAAATAATTCATTTTGAAGTTTTTTTAAAATATCCAAGGTTTCAAAGAATTTGAATAAGTTTTTCTATGTGTTTTGGTGACTCCCTAGGCTGTGTTTTGTGGGAAAAATCAAGAAATTGACTAAATACAATGGAGTTTGTGTTTTTGTTGGTGGCAATCGGTAACAAACTTGGTTATTTGTGTTTGGTAAAGATTAGATTGGTCATTTTAATACCACTAAAGGAGATTTGAGGAAATTTCAAGTGATTAAGTGCCTTATTCTCAATAGAAGGTTTTGATTCAAGAGTTTTGTGAAGAAGGTTTGAGTCCTTGTTGAGTGGATATGAAAGATTTGTTTTGAGATTTGTCAAATGAGATTGAGTTAGTGTTTTTTTCTTCCTCTAGCATTGTAGAAAACATGAAGTAGTGTAATTAGTGTAATTATATATATATATATATATATATATATATATATATATATATATATATATATATATATATATATATATATATATATATATATATATATATATATATAAGTGATTGCTTTATCATTTGAAGACATGAGTATGTGAAGTTTGTGAGTCCTATGTGTGAATAATGTTCAAATCTTGAAGGTAGAAGTGGAGTGTGAAGAAGTTTTCATGTGCTTAACTAGAACTATAATTAGGCATTAGTAGATGCCATTTTATCAATTCAAATTCCTATGGATGTAATCCAAATCTTTCTATAAGACAGTGTGTCTTCCTTTTGTAATTGAGCAGTGAGCTCTAGGCAGTGTGCTTGAATGCATGTGCATTCCCCATTCACATTTCTTTATACTTTTAATAGGGTATAATCTTGTGGACTGACCTTCACCATGGTTTTTCCCCTAACAGGGTTTCCACATAATTTTTTTGGTGTTATGTTTATATTTTATGTGTTGTTGATTTATTCTTTCATGGTTATTGATTAGATTTGAGAATAAAGTTAATAAGTTGAGTAAGTTTGAAATTCTCTGACAATTGGTTCACCCCCGACTTAGTTGTCTACCCTTGTGTTGCCAACAGGAAGAAAAAATAAATTTTGCAAGGAAAGAGCTTGTAAGATAGCCTAATGCACAAAGGCATCTCTCTTTCAATGGTATTTTTTATTCCTATAATAAATATGGTCACAAGGCAAGAGAATGCAGGAGAAGGATGAATTAGTTTTCTGGTCCTTTCTTTGGACAATACTTTTCATGTAAGAAGTTTGGACATAAAGTTATTGAATGCATATCTCAGGTGAGAATGATTAGTTAGGTAATGATGAATAGATTTAATGGAGGAAGAATGAATCATTCTTTTAATGGCTACTACTATACCTATAACAAATTTGGAAACAATTCAAGTCAATGTGTGGGTAATGATGAACTTATTTAATGGAGGAAGAATGAATCAAGGCAAGTCAATTTGTAGGTAATGATGAACAGATTTAATGGAGGAAGAATGAATCATTCTTTTAATGGCTACTACTATACCTGTAACAAATTTGGACACAAAGAAAGTCAATGTAGATCAAGAAGTAATGGAGGTCAGACTAATTAGAAAAGTGTTTTTTGGTATAATTGTAACAAACCTAGACATACTTCAAATATTTGTAGAAGTAAGAAGGGAAAACAGTTTGCTTCAGTAGAGAAGAATGAACCAATAAAGAAGATCAACAAAGAAGAGATGAAGCAAGAGATGAATAATATATGGAAGAAGAAAGAGGAAGAACTTGAAACTACTAATGTATTTGTGCCCTCATTTGATACAAACAATTCCTTTGGGAATTAGACCTAGCATGGTCTTAGGGGAGCATTATCATAAAATTGTAAAAAGCTCTGAGATGAATGGTGTGTCAGAGGTTGGCATGAGGATGGAATGTGAAGAATGAATAATCAGAGGTTTTGGAAAAGGAACTGGAAGAAAACATGTTGACATGATAATTTGTAGATCAAATTAGGGTTTTCTATGTTAAGAATGTTTTTAGAGGCTTTTTGATGTCTGCCACATTTAATGCATTTTAGGGAAAATCAATGGTGTACAAGATAAAAAATTTAAGCCTTTTGATTAGTTGAGCATTTGAAGAGTTTGAAAAGTACCTTGGAGAGATCTTGAAGTGATCTGAAGCATTTCTAAAGAAATTTGAAGAAACTATTATGAATACACAGGAATTATTATTCAATCTGCAAAGGAAAAGAAGTCTTGATTGAACATTAACGAATTCAAGAAAGTTAAGCACGAAAATGGACAGAGGATAGAGTGGTGACATTCCACTAAAGATGAAAGGAGTTGAATTGGAAGAATTTGATCATAGGAAGATGAAAGAAATGGAGATAGGGTTGAAGGAAAATGAATTATAGAGCATAAAAGCCCTAGGTATGGATTTATGGGGAGAATTTCCTTGGTTTGCTAATAAAGATTTCATCTTGTTCTTGTTGAGTCATTTCAAGAATGGTAGCATTGTATTGGAAAAATCCTACCTAATTACAAAGGAAGAGATCGAAGTGATTATTTGATTATGTAGTATTGGGGATCTTCTTGGAAAGAAAACTGTGAAATACAAATACGTCAAGGAACTTATTTTCATTAATAAAAACCCTCAAGATCTATTGATAAAAACACTTGAACACTTGACATCAACTATTGTTGTATATATTACACATATGATGGTTAAGGAAAATAGGAAGTTTGATTTGTGTAGCCTATTACTTGAAAATCTATCTGAAAATGTATGAATGTCATTTGTTGAGGGCTATCCCTTTCGGTTTGGATATTTTCTTGTGTGCTTGGCCTTTTACTTTTTGAACTCCCTACCAAGAAGAGAAAATGTAGTGTGGGAATCTTGTATTCCTATTGGGAAAAAATTCTATAGATACCTGGAATCGTTGGTGAATAATGTAAGCATGTGAAAATCATATTTCACATCCTTAAGAACAAATCTATGCTCGGGTATGCCAATGTACAGTCAGTTTGATGTGGGTTCATCTTCTTGTAAGAGAGAGTTGGAAGTTATCATTGGTGGGTCTCCTTTGGAACTGAAAAAGAGGAAAACTATTGTAACAGGTGTCTTGAAAGAGAAGAATGAAAAATATTTTTTGTCTAGATCTAATACAAATGATATACAGATGTTACTGGATAAGGGTGAGATGAAGAAGATTGGTGAAAGGTGCAATGTGTGCTATTTGGTTGAGAAACTTAAAATTGAGGATGTGTTGATTGATTATTTGTTGAATAAAGGTATTTCAATTTTAGATGTGTCAAATTCTTTACTAGATGATCTTGTAGAGATTGCTAAAGAGAGAACATTGTTGGAAGGACCTGAAGGACATAAATTCAAAGCTATGCTTGAAAGAAGGTGTAAAAAAGAAAAGAAAGTACTATCTAAACATATGAATGAGAAAAAATAAAGCATCAAAGAAATATCTGACATTTATAGGTAGTGTCTCCATTGGTTGGTAGTTGTTGATAATTTTAGAAGTAGGATTGAAGCTATTGAAGCTGAGATGAATAGTATTGGAAAGAACTTTGATTTCTTGAAAGACAGGGATGGAAAATAGAGAATAAGAGTTGGAGAATTGTAGGTAGAATTGATGAATACTTAAAGGCAAAGCGAAGATATGGTTAGAACCTTCTAGTTGGTTAAGGAATTTGTTGAGGCCTGGTTAGATCATCTCTCTAGAATCCTCTCTGATATTGAAAATTGTGAATGACTATGTCTGATTAGACATCCTCCTTTATGCAGTTATCTTTGTTGAAGGTATGAGAGCAAGAATGAATTCAGTTGTACTTTCCTGGAAAATAATTCTTCTAATCATAAGAGAGAGGTATAAGAAATCTTTCATGTAAAGAGTGTCATTCTTGTTTGAATGCTTGAAATGAGAAGCTAGAATTTTTGTGTACATACAAAGTCATCACTTACATATATTTGCATCCTACCTTTTTGGTCACCCTTTTCCATTAATGTCAAAGGGGGAGAGAGAGTTAGAGTATAAAGCTATGGGGAGAGAGAGACATGTGAGCTAGGAGAATGTTGTATTTTGAAAATTTTGGCACATGTTTCCATCAATGACAAAGAGGGAGATTGTTGAAAGAATGAAGGAGAATGTCTATCTCTATAGTTTTGTGTTGTCATTGATGTCACCATGATGTGATTGCAAGTTTAAGCCAATGCTTGATCTAGTATTTGAATCAGTATTCAAGTTGCACCCTCTGGTATTCTAGTCCGCAATCCTCCATAGTTGATTGTTGTTGCTTGTGGTTTCGGGGAAAATTTTATGATTGTTGAAAGCATGTATGTTCAAAATATCTTATGCTTTGGTGCTCATACAATGCATTGACATTACTATATTGATTACTTTTTGCAATTAAGTCTATTTCTGCCTGACTTCTTAGATAAGTCATGATATGGTGAATTAATTTTTCTTATGTGGATAAATGTGTGACCTATGTGTTAGATGTTGTGGTTGTGTTGTTGATATGTGGTTGTCATTGATGTCAACACTATTAGCATTTGATGTATTGAAGGTTGTATATGTCGAGGATATTGAGAAAATTGTTAAAGAAAATGTTGCAGGTTGCTAGTGGAACAATGAAGGTCTTGAAGGTGTCTTATTTAGTACATTGAAGATCAGTTGTTCTGGAATAAAGGGTTTATTACTGAGAGTGTCTAGTTTATCCATTAGAAGTTTTAGAGGTCCACATGCAAATTTGATTGTGTTACGAACAGATGTGTTTTGACAATATTTTGTGGTTTTAGTTTGTGTTCCTAATTGAATTTTATGTGATTCTGGTAATTTCAGTTGTTGTGGATGCTTCTCTATTAGTTATTGTTTCTTGTGGATGTGTCTAGATCATTCTCTATCTTTGTTGCATGTCCGTGTTAATTAGTGTGCTCGTGTATGTTCGGGTTTTCATGTTATTGGATGACATGATGGTTGTAGTGTGTTGTGGATCCTTGGAGATTAAAATTTGAATGTTTTGCATGCTCGAGGGTATCATTTTAAGTCTTCATTATGTTGTAGCTGATGGTGTATAATTCACATTGAAAATTTATTTGTAAATTTGGGCTGACATTGTAAATATGTTTTATGTTTTGGCCGAAAAAGTTGATGAAAATCTAGGTTGTGGATATATAAGAGTGGTTTTTGTGTGAAGTTAGTGAGTGTGTGAAGTGAGGAAGAGCTAGAGAAAGTGCAAGTGTGTGAACAGTGATCTAATCATTCGATTGTAGAGCAGAGAGTGAAGAAGTATTTATGTGCTTGACCATAACTGTATTCAGGCTTGTGTAGAAGCTATGTTCTTAGTTCATACCCTATGGATCTAATCCATATTTTTCTTCTTTAGGCAGTGAGCCCTCTTGTAATTGAGTAGTGAGCTCTATGTAGTGTGTCTGAATGCATGTGCATTCCCATTATTCTTCATTATACTTTAAACAAGGTATAATATTGTGGACTAACATCCACTGTGGTTTTTCCCTTAACAAGGTTTCCATGCAAAAATATTGGTTTTCTCTCTATTTCTAATGTGTTGATTACTTATGGTTTATTGTTCATTCATTAGATTTGAAATTAAGTTTGAAAATTCTAAGTATTCTATGACAATTGATTCACCCCACCCCCTCTCAGTTGTCTGCCCTTTTTTTTCCAACAATTGGTATAAGAGCAAATTCCTCTAAAAAATTTTAAAAGGTTGAGGTGATCCAAGATGGCATCATACAAGGATAGCCCTAAATTTGATGGAACAAACTACTCTCTATGGAAAGTCAGAATGGAATGTCATCTAAGATGTACTGGTGAACTCTTCTAGAAGATTACAAAGAATAGATATACTATTCCTCAGAATGGTCCTTCCACTCCTTATGAGATCAAATAAGTTGAGACTAATATCAGGGCTATTGAAGCTTTTCCGAGTGCTCTGATAGATTCAGAAATGAAAAATGTGATAGGTTTAAAGACATCTCATGCAATTTGGATGAAGTTGAAGACTTTGTATGAAGGATATGTACATGGGAAGGTCGCTAAGCTACAAAGTTTGAAAGGAAAGTATAAAAATTTGAAGATGGGTGAAAATGAAAATATTTCTTCTTTTATGCAAAGATTAAATGAAATTGTGATGGGTATTAGATGTGTTGGTGGTATTATGGATGAATAAGAAATTGTAGCTAAAGTGGATAGATCATTGCCTCCCTCTTACAAATCAAAGGTTCATGCTATTGAAGAGTTTAGATTAGTAAAAAATGTGACAAGAGATATGTTGATTGGTAAACTTGCTACTTTTGAGTTGAGTGAATTTGGTGATTCTCCCCCCAAGACTGATTCTGCATTTAAGGCTTCTGTATTTGGAAGAAATAAGCAAAGATATGATCTAGGGGAGAGTTCTAGAAAGACATTCAAGTGTGAGGAAGAAATGAAACAAATTGAAGATGAAGAAAGAGAAGTAGAAGAGTTGGAAGCACTGATTGTGAAGAAAGAAGGCAAAGGACAAGGTAAGTATAAAGGAAAGTTGCATATTAAATGTTTCTCTTGTAGTAAAATAGGTCATTTTGCTTCAAGGTGTCCTGAAAGAGTTCCTAGGTCTAAACTTAACAAACCTGGATTTCAAAAGAAGTGCTATTTTGCTAAAGGTGTGACAAATGAAGAACCTAATAAAAAAAATGGAAATGAAGATGAATGGGTTTTCATTGCTACCATTGAAAATGGTTCGGTGGCTGTTGAATCTGCTAAAGTTGAGAAATCTCTTGCAGCCCAAATTGAAGAGAAGGATGAGTGGGTTATTGAAAGTGGATGTTCACATCATATGACTGGTGATAAAAGAAAATTTGTAAGTTTAGAGAAGTATGATGGTCGGGTTGTAAGATTGAAAGATAAGAATGTTGGTGTGATTCATGGCAAAGGATCTATTTGTCTTGGTGGTAAGCATAACATTGATGATGTCCTTTATGTTGAAGTCTTGAAGAACAACTTGTTGAGTGTTGGAAAGATGGTGGACAAGGGTTATGATCTTCAGTTCAAAGATGGAAGATGTAGAATACTTGGAAGCTCTAGATATATGATTGCTTCAGGTACAAAGACAAAAGGTAATATTTTTCACCTGAGTGTTGGTAAAGTAAGTTGTTTAATTTCCCAAGTAGATGAAAGTTGGTTATGGCATAGAAGGTTGTGCTATGTGAATTTTGATAACATTTTCAAGGTAAGTTCCACTCAAGCAGTAAGAGATCTACCTAAGCTAGTGAAGCCTACTAACACAATATGCAAGGAATGTCAGATGGGAAAATAGACTAGAGTTTCTTTTTGGAGCAAACAACATCACTCTAATGGAGTACTAGAGCTAGTGCATACTGATCTATGTGGTCCCTCTAGAGTCAAAAGTCTACAAGGAGAAAGGTATTTTATGTTGCTTATTGATGATTACTCTATGATGATATGGGTCACTTTCTTAAGTGAAAAATGTGAAGCATTAGATAAGTTCAAAAGTTTCAAAACTATGGCAGAAAATGAGAAAGCTCTGAAGATTAAATGCCTAAGGTTAGATAGAGGTGGTGAGTTCACCTCTAGGGAGTTCAATTCTTTCTATGAAGAACATGGAATCAAGAGACAATTTTCTGCTCCCTGAACCCCTCAATAGAATGGAGTTGTAGAAAGAAAGAATAAAACAATTCTATATTCTGCTAGAATAATGATGATTGAAGGAAATGTGCCTAATATCTATTGGAAAGAATTTGTAAACACTATTGTGTACACTTTAAACTAGGTAAATGTCAATGGTAATTTCGGTAAGACTCGTTTTGAACTATGGTTTGGTTATAAGCCTATTGTTAAATATCTCAAGATATTTGGAAGCAAGTGCTACATAAAGAGAGATGAGGACATAGGAAAGTTTGATGCAAGGAGTGATGAAGGAATCTTTCTAGTTTACTCTACTAAAAGCAAGGCTTATCGATGCTATAATAGAAGATTGAAAAAAATGGTTGAAAGTGCAAAGTCAGAGTTGATGAGGACTCTGATAGATCATCTAGATACTATGGATATGATTCAGATGACTGACAAGACAATACAAACAAATGGAAGAATGATTAGACACAAAATCAACTTTAAATTGTTTGGTTAAATCAAGAAAGTCAGGAAAGAGAGACAAGTGCAAGTGCAGAAGAAAGAACAAAAGAACCAGAAGTGCGAGTGAATATTAAGACTTTGAGGTATGTGAGATTGAATCATTCTAAAAATAAAATTATAGGAGACAAGAATAAAGGTGTGCATAATAGAAGGATTGCAGAAGAGTATTGCCTAATTTCCAAGATTGAGCCTAAAAATGTCAATGAAGCTTGCAATGATGAACACTGGATGGAAGCTATGAAGGAAGAACTGATGCAGATTGAAAAGAATGATACATTGATTCTTGTTCCCAAACCTAAAGATAAAAATGTGATTGGTACTAAGTGTGTATTTCAGAATAAGCTAAATGAACAAGGTGAAGTGGTCTAGAATAAAGCAAGACTAGTATGCAAAGGGTATTCACAAATGGAAGGTGTTGATTTTGAAGAAACCTTTTCCCCTATTGCCAGAATTGAAGCTATAAGACTATTTCTTGCTTATGCTGCATATAAGAACTATAAAGTCTATCAAATGGATGTGAAGTCAACTTTTCTAAATGATGAATTAGAAGAAGAAGTATATGTTGAGTAGCCATATGGATTTCAACTGACTAACAAAGAGGACATGGTTTTTCAATTGAAGAAACCTCTATATGGACTCAAGTAAGCTCCTAGAGCCTGGTATGCTAGACTAGATAAATACTTACTGAAGCTTGGATTCAATAAAGGTACTATTGATAACAACTTTTATTTTAAGCTAGATCATGATAAAGAATTGATTATTGAAGTCTTTTTTGATGACATCATTTTTGGAGGAGATGATGGTCTATGTATGAAGTTTGTTGATGAAATGAAAATTGAGTTTGAAATGAGTATGATTGGAGAGATGAAGTTCTTTCTGGGATTGCAAGTCACTCAGTTAGACAATGGTATTTTCATATCTTAGTCCAAATATGTGAGAGAGTTGTTGAAGAAGTTTGGCATGGAAGACTCAAAGCTTGTTGGTACTCCCATGGTAACCAGATGCACAAGTTAACATAGAATGATGATTTTCCTAAGGAAAATCAAACAAGATATAGGTCAATGATTGGTGAATTTCTTTATTTAACTCAGACCAAACCATAAATTATGAAAGCTATATGCATGGTTGCTAGATTTTAGGCTTATCCAAAAGAATCACATGTGACTGATGTAAAGAGAATTTTTAGATATTAAAAGGAATAGTTGATTTTGGGCTTTGGTATCCTAAAGATGATGATCTTACTCTGAGTGCATATACTGATGTGGATTGGGTAGGAGATGTATATGATAGGAAAAGTACTAGTGGTGGTGCCTTCTTCCTAGGGAGGAAGTTGGCGTCTTGGTTGAGTAAAAAGTAGAATTCCATTTCCCTATCTATTGTTGAGGCATAATATATTAGTACTGCAAATAATTGTGCTTAAGTGATGTGGATGGAACAAAGGCTGAAAGATATCAAAGTAGTATATGATGAATCCATTTCCATATACTGTGACAATTCAAGTGCAATTAACATATCGAAGAATTCAGTGCTACACTCTAAGACCAAGCATATATCAATCAAGTTTCACTTCTTGAGGGAGAAACTGAGTGAGAAAGAAGTCAAATTGGAGTATGTGCCTACCAAAGAATAGATTGTAGACATTTTCACTAAGCCATTTCTAAAGGATACTTTTGAGTATCTCTGAGGGATGCTATGGGTGATTATCCCTCCTAATATGAACTAGAGATGCATTTACTTGCATCAATCCATATTCTTCAAAGCCATATTTTGATCCGGATTGATGTTTTCATGGTTGCTACTCAAGGGGAGTATTTAGATGTGCAGATATGTGGTTCAGAGCTTGTATGTGGGAAGATAGTGTTTATCTTCTCAATTGATGTCAAAGGGGGAGAAGAGTCATGTGAAAAACTATTGCTTATCTAGGGAGAAGAGCCTTGTGGGGTGAAGATCTTTAGAAGAGGTTAAGGAAGAAGAGTCAAAATCTAAGGGGGAGTAAGTGTTGATTGTGAGTTGTGTTGATGTTTTTCTCACATCATGTGTTGCCATCAATTCCAAAGGGGGAGATTGTTGGATGTTGTGGTTGTCATTGATGTCAACACTATTAGCATTTGATGTATTGAAGGTTGTATATGTCGAGGATATTGAGAAAATTGTTAAAGAAAATGTTGTAGGTTGCCAATGGAATAGTGAATGTCTTGAAGGTGTCTTATTTAGTATGTTGAATATCATTTTTTGTGTACTAATGGGTTTATTGTTGAGAGTATCTAGTTTATCCACTGGAAGTTTCAGAGGTTTGCATTTAGATTTGATTGTGTTACGAATAGATATGTTTTGATAATGCTTTTGTGGTTTCAGTTTGTGTTCCTGATTGAAGTTTATGTGATTCTAGTACTTTTAGTTGTTTTGGATGATTCTCTATTAGTTTTTGTTTCTTTCAGATGCTTCTAATCATTCTCTATCTTTGTTGCATGTCCGCATTGATTGGTGTGCTCGTGGTCAGATATTTTTCTCGTGTATGTTTAGGTTTTCATGTTCTTAGCTAACATGATGGTTGTAGCATGTTGTGGATCCTTCGAGATTAAAATTTGAATGTTTGGTGAACTCGAGGATATAATTTTAAGTCTTCATTATGTTGTAGCCGATGATGTATAATTCACATTGAAAGTTTATTTGTAAATTTGGGCTAACATTATAAATATGTTTTATGCTTTGGCTGATGAAGTTGTTGATGAAAATTTATGTTGTGGATATATAAGAGTGGTTTCTTGTGTGAAGTTAGTGAGTTTGTGAAGTGAGGAAGAGCCAGAGAAAGTGCAAGTGTGTGAATAGTGATCTAATCATTCAATTGCAAAGCAGAGAGTGAAGAAGTTTGAGTGAAGTGTGAAGAAGTATTTTTGTGCTTAACTGGAATTGTATTCAAGCTTGTGTAGAAGCTATTTACTCAGTTCATACATTGTGGATCTAATCCGTATTTTTCTTACTTGGATAGTGAACCCTCTTGTAATTAAGTAGTGAGCTCTAGGCAGTGTGCCTTAATGGATGCACATTCCCATTATTCTTCATTATACTTTTAATAGGATATAATATTGTGGACTAACATCCATTGTGGTTCTTCCCTTAACATGGTTTCCACATAAAAAATCTTGGTGTTTTTTTTTTTCGATGTGTTGATTACTTATGGTTTATTGTTCATTCATCAGATCTAAAATTAAGTTAAGATAATTTTGAAAATTCTAAGTATTCTGTGACAACTGATTCACCCCCACCTCTCATTTTTCTATCCTTTTTTTTCCAACCCTATCTTAGGTCCATACTGACATGATGTAGCATGTTGGACATTTGGATTTCCTTTTGGAAAGATTTTGTGAATGCTTGTAGCTGAAAAGTTGGTATTTTTTGATAAACAAGGAAAGGCATCTAATTAGGCTGACCTAATTGATGCTTGTGGATGAATCGAGTATATATATTAGTTAGGGTTGAAGATTAAAAGTATAATCAATGAGGTAGTTGTGAATGCAAAGTTGAAGAAGAGTGAAAATGATGAAGTGTGTTATGTTTGTCTATTGAGCATCACAGAACTGTATCAACACTTTTTAGGTGCACTCTTTTTAGTTCATTTTGGCTATGAAGCCCAATTTTGTTTTGTAAATCTTTTTGTACGCAGTGAGCCTCCTTGTAAGAAATGATCTTTTGTATCTAGATAGTGAGTCCTTTCAGGGCAGTGAGCCTTATACATTTGGTTTTGGAAATATTTTATAGTTTGAGTTAATCCTCACCATGGTTTTTCCCTCATTAGGTTTTCCACGTAAAATATGGTATTCATTGTACTAATTTTATTGTTATTAGTGTTTCATGTTCATACTTAATAACAAAATAGTGTGGTTGTGGAGTTGATAAGTGTTGAAGTTTTAAGTTTTTTTCTTGTGACAATTGATTCACCCCCCTCTCAATTTTCCTATGCCTTTTAACACATACCAATTTGGAACCGTCCATGCCAAATTTCTTCAACATTTCTTTTGCATACTTTGATTATAAAATAAAAATCCCTTTTTCTCTTTGATTGATTTGTAGTCCACAGAAGATATTCATCTCACCAAGCATAGACATCTCAAACTCCTTTTGCATTTTTTCAACAAACATCTTACACATAGTTTCATTTCCTCCAAAAATAATGTCATCTACGTACACAACTATTATCAAGATCTTATCATATTCAAGTTTGATATATAAATTTTTAACTACAATACCTTTGCTAAAACCTTTTTGAATCAAATATTTGTCCAATCTTGCATACCAAGCTCTGGGAGCTTGCTTCAAACCATATAAATCATTTTTCAATATGTTGACCATATCTAGTTGGTCTGACAATTGAAATCCCTCTAGTTGTTCCATGTAGACCTCTTCTAACTCACCATTCAAAAATGCAGACTTCACTTCCATCTAGTAAACTCTAAATTCCTTGTGAGCAACAAATGTCAAAAACATTTTGATAGCTTCCATTCTAGCCACTAGAGAAAATGTCTCCTAGAAATCCATACCTTCAACTTATAAGTATACTTTACACACAAGACTTTCCTTGTTTCTTAGCACTCCTCCATTCTCATTTAATTTTTTTTCTGAAAACCCACTTACTTCCAGTTATGTTCTTATTTTCCAATCTAGGGACCAATTCCCAAGTTTGATTCTTCTCAATTTGCACAAGTTCCTATTTCATTGTTTTCATCCAATGTTCATGTTTGCATGCCTCACTCACTATCTTAGGATCAACTTCAAAAAGTAAACAATAATTTACCTCAACTTCAATAGCTTTTTCTTCTAGTCAATACACCTTTCCTCTTGTCTCCAATGATCTAATCTTCTGAATGATTCTTTTGCACATACTTAGCGGCTTTAGGATCCTTTTCCAAACCTTCTTCTTCTTCATTTTTCTTTTCTTGTTCTTCAATAAATACTTTTACTTCTCTACAACTAGGTTCATTTGATACGTATCCATCAACTTCAATTGAATTCTTCGATGCTTCATCAACCTTGACATTTGTGTTTTCTACAAACTTTCTCAACCTTTTATTAAAACATCTGTAATTTTTTATTCTAGTAGAGTATCCAAAGAAAATAACCTCATCACATCTTGCATCAAACTTTCTTAGATTATCTTCATATCTTCTGATATAACATTTTCTTCCAAATACCTTGAAATACTTGATAGTAAAAATTCTTCTACACCATAGCTCATAGGGAGTTTTAGTGCTATTATATTTTTCTTGAACTTGGTTGAACACATAAACAACAATGTGAATTGATTCTCTCCAATAAATTTTCAATAGACCTACCTCGGTTATCATTGATCTAGTAGCTTATGAAATTTTCCCATTATTTCTTTCAACAACTCCATTCTACTGAGAAATTCTAAGCATAGACAACTTTCTTCTTATTCCATGGGCTTCAAAAAACATATTAAACTCATTGGAGGTGAATACACCACTTATGTCAAACCTCAAACATTTTATTTTCAAATTTGCTTCATTCTCAACCATTGCCTTAAATGCCTTGAATTTTTCTAATGCATCATATTTATCTCTAAAAAAAGTAATCCATGTCATTCTAGAATAATCATCAATCAAAAGAATATAATACATGTCACCTTGTAGACATCTCACTCTTGTAGGACCATAAATATTTGTATGAATCAATTCTTGTAGTCCGGTAGTAGATTGTTCCTTTGACCTAAAGCTATTTCTAGCTTGATTTCCAAACTGAAAGTCCTTGCAAACTACATTAACAGGTTTTGTAATCCTTGGTAAATCTCTCACATCTTATATTGCACTAATTCTCACCGTGCTATCAAACTTCATATGGAACATCCTCCAGTGCCATAGCCAACTAACATCAATCTGAGACATAAATCAATGTCTATCAACACCTTTAAGTTGATAAATGTTTCCTTAAGTCTTCTTACCAATAGCAATCACAGTTTTGGATCCTTTTCTAATTTCACATTTTTCATCCTCGAACACCCTTTTTACACATATGTCCAACACTCAAGATATTATGTCTCAAACCATTAACATAGTTGACACCATTAGTATTATGTTCTCCATAAAAGCTAATTGAACCTATCCCATAGATCCTAGCACCAAAATCATCTCCAAACTTAACTAAGCCTCCATCATATTTCTCAAGTTTAACAAACTTACTTTTGTCACCAGTCATGTGATTTGAGTAGCCACTATCAATGACCCAATAGCTCTCTTCTTTTTTAGCATGAAGAGAAAAGACCATAGTACCTTCAACTTTCTCTAAAGCACTTTCCTTCACACATTTTTCAACTGTAGATTTATCTTTTAAAGCTAGGAGCAAGTATTCATTATCATAAAAATCTCCATAATCAGACTCATCATCAGAAATACTAGCATCTTCATTGACATAGTATGCTCCTTTGATTATCTTTCCTTTATTTTCTTTGTCTTTTCTATGTTTATTTCTTTCAGCTCTTTTATGACATATAAAACATTTGAATGGTAATTTAGCTTGATACTTACCAAATCTCTTTTTGGTGCAGGGGCACCCATAGTGCTTTCATGCCTCTAAGGGGTCAAAATTTGATATATTTTTTTTGTTTGATTTGGTTGAATGTAATAAGGGCTTCTAAGACCATGTATTATGTGTTGGAGTTTTTTTTGAGTCATTCAGGATGAGTTAGGGTCTAGAGGTAAGAAATTGTCAAAGTTGCACAATGTTGTAAATAACAACTTTTGCATTTTGCTGTCAAATTGAAGTTTGGTTGGAATATGAATGGTTGTAAGTTGAAGATTTGGTTGAGAACCATTGGAAAGTGGTTGTAAATTTTTAAAAAGGACTTTTATTGGTGACAAAAAGGTTAGGATGATGAAAGGATCAAGAAACATTATGTATTTGAAGTTTTGATAAATGAAACTCTTTTTTTGTGCATTTTTCCTATAACAGTCATGTTCTTTCATGTGGTATAGATATGTATAACCTATGTATGACCTATATATGGTATGGTTGGAAATATAATTGAGTTAACTTTCATTTAGTTTTTTTCTAGTTAAATTTCATTAAGTTTAAAGAAAGTTATAGCATTTTTTGTAACAACAAGTCTGAATCTGCCCTAAGGTTTCCAACAAACAAGAAAAATCCATATCTTTTCTTCCCTCCATAAAAAATATATAAAAATTGATTAAAGGTTTTTTTTTAGCATATCTAAAAACCCTTTATAGGCTATTTCATATTTTTCCATTTTGATGAAGTTACTAATGAAAGTTTGCTTGCATTTGTGTGTAGACAATCCAAAAAAATCCTCTTAGAAGTAGGACGGTCAATTTTTGAGGTCCTCTATCCAAATCAACCCTACCTTATTTTTGAATAAATGTAACAATGGTCAAATTAGTATCCTAAATGGGTCTTCTTTCCTATAGATCGGGTCTAGTTCAAAAGATATGTCTAAAAGGCCTTTTTGAAAGACTACAAACACGAATAAGGGTTTGTGAAGGAAAACCAACTTTTTGATGAAAAAAGAAACTTTTTTAAGGTTGTTTTGAGTTTTATTACCCTTGATCTCATCATATTGGTATTATAGCCTAAAGATATAGATAAGAAACTTTTTTGAGTTTGTGTATTATCTTTTTTTTGCAGATTGAAGGAAGAGTCTGGATACTAAAAGACTAGGCCAAGGGAAAATAAAGTGGCATAAGGTGAGGTATCAGGAAGACAAGAAGAAATATTGAGAAGAAGCAAGGTGAAATAGACTTGTTTGCAAAAGGAGAATGGAAATGTTAAGAAGACTAATTCATGGAGACTTGCAGAGTAAGGAAAAAAATAAGAGAAAAGAAGAGAGCAAAGTGAGATGAAGAAGAAAGAATAGGAGGTAAAAAAAATTAAACATGCAACAAGAGATAATAGAGTTGAGGAATGCCTTGAAATAAATGGAAAAAAATGGAACTTGAGATGCAACAATTTCTTAAAAAATAAAACCAGGAAAGCAGTTGGCATTTACCAATAAGAAAGAGGACAAAGTGTCCTATTAAGAAGCTCATTCAAAAATTAAAAGGGAAAAAGAGGACAATGGTAAGAATGGATGAGTTGCAAGATATGTTGAAAGGAAAGGTGTTAGAAGCATCTGAAGAGATAGGAAAATCTTGTGTTTTTGAAACTAAGCCTTTGTGTGAGTATGTGTTTATAGGTGTAGCAGATCAAAATGAAGATGGAAAAGAGTCTAAAGAAGGAGGAGAAGTGCATATAGTGTATGAAGATTAGCTACACAAATATAGCACATTATGGTGAAGAAGATGTTGCCAAAACAACTAAGGTAATGGTTGTATTTTCTGATTTTATGGATGATAAATATGTTGACACATTGTATTTGAATGATAAATATGAAGACATAGATGGTGCCACTGAGGCATATGAACGAGAACTCAAATTTTGGTACCTTGAAGTTGAGAAGATGCTTAGTAAGAGATGGTACAAGAATAAGAAAAATGATCCAAGGAAATTTGTAGAGATGAAGGAAAAGTTGTAGAATAATTAGAAAACTAGGAAGAAAGAGAAAACCTGCACTCAAGTGGACTTGAGTTTTTCTTCCCCTTAGAAGTATGGTGCAGGGGCACCCACAATTCTTTCATGCCTCTAGGGGGTCAAAAGTTGATAATTTTCTTTGTTTGAATTAGTTGAATGTAATAAGGTCTTCTAAGACCATGTATTATGTGTTTGATTTGTTTTTGAGTCATTAAGGGTGAGTTAGGGTCTAGATGTAAGAAATTGTCAAAGTTGCACAATGTTGTAAAAATCAACTTTTGTATTTTATTGTCACATTGAAGTTTGGTTGGAATATGAAAGGTTCTAATTTGAAAAGTTGGTTGAGAACCATTGGAAAAAAAATTAAAATATTTAAAAAGTCCTTATATGGTTGACACAAAGTTTAGGATGATGAAAGGATGAGGAAACATTGTGTATTTGAACTTTTGATAAATGAAACCCTTCCTTTTGTGTATTTTTCTTGTAATATTCCTATTCTTTCACATGGTATGGATATTTATGGCCTATGTACAACCTACACATGTTATTTTTGGAAACATATTTGAGTTAGCTTTGATTTGGTTTTGGTTTGGTTAAATTTCATTAGGTTTAGAGAATGTTATAGCATTTTTTGTAACATCGTGTCTGAATCTACCCTAAGGTTTCCTACGAGTAAGAAAATTTCATATCTTTCCTTCCCTCCATCAAAAATCTATAAAAAATGGTGAAAGGTTCTTTTTTGAGGATATCTAAAAACTCTTTAGAGTATATTTCATAGTGTTCCATTTGATGAAGTTACTAATAAAAGTTTGCTTGCATTTGTGTGTAGACAATCTAAAAAAAACCTTCTTAGAAGTAGGAAAGTCAAATTTTGAGGCTATCTATACAAAAAAATCCTACATTATTTTTGGATATGTGTTAGAATGGCCAAATGGGTATCCTAAATGGGTATCTTTTTCTATGGATTATATCTACCTCAAAAGATATGTTTGAAAGACCTCTCTAAAAGGCTACAAGCAAGAATGAGGGTTTATGAAGGAAAACCCACATTTTGATTAACAAAGGAACTTGTTTAAGGTTTTTTTGATTTTTATTACCTCTTCTTTACATGAATTTTTAATTATTCTTACAAAAATTTCTTTCACTTCATCAAAATTTTCTTCATTCAGATCTTCCACTTTTGCAACCTTGAATGCAATTTTTGTTTTTCTTCCATTTTTCAACCCAAGATTTCTCATTTCAAATGAAGCTAGTGTACCAATAAATTTATCTTTAGTATAGGTATTATAATCTAAAATTTCCTCTATAACAAATAATTTTTCACTATATATATCATAGAGAGTTCTAAGTACCTTCTTCACTATCCTGGATTCATCTATTTGTGCACCAAATCCTCTCATTCCACCTACCAACTCATCTACTCTCTACATATAGAATTTGATGTTCTCATCTTCCCCCATTTGTAGGATCTCAAATTGTGCCTCCAAGTTCTAAAACATTTTTTTTTAACCTTTTCATCTCCTTCATACATCCTTTCCAACTTATCGCAAACCTCTTTACCAGTCTTCAAATTCATAACTTTAACTACTTCAAAATGTCAAAGACTATTAATAATAATAAATATTATATTATTGTTGATTTAATGCACTTTGATATCATTAGTAGTACTTGGACCATTCATCAGAGAAACATACTAGTTCTGAATAGACTTCTCAATCTCATATCCATAGTATGATAGATATCCATCCATCTTCATTTCTAGAATGCATAGTCAGTCCCATCAAACCTAGGACACTCAATAGTGATCTTGCTCACCATCCTGAATCTTCCTTAAGCAGTTAAGATCTTCTCCAAGGAACCTTGCTCTGATACCAATTGTTGAACAATGCAACTGAGAGGGTGCTAAATCATTTGTAGCAACTTTAACCTTTAAAACTTTCACCAAAAGTTAGATCAACTAGCATTCACAAAACCCTTACTCTGTTAATGTGTTTAATCACTTAATGAAAAAACAAAAATTGAAAGTAATAAAAATATGCACACAATAACACCAAATTTACATGGAAAACCCAATATGGAAAAAACCACGATGAGGATTAGCTCACAATATAAAGAATTCCAAAACCAAATATAAAGGCTCACTACCAAGATAGGACACACTATCCAGTAAGGGCTCACTGTCCAAAGGGTCATTGCCATATAATTGCAAAGAAGATAGAAGAGGATTGTTACAAAGAGAAAATTATCTCAAAGCAATAGAGATTACATCACAATTCACACACACACACTTGTAGACATGCTTGAAAGATAGAGTACACCTTCAACTCACTTTCTTCAGGAATTCAATACTTGAAATTCGCATTGATCTTCCCAAATTCACATCACACACACTATCTCACATCTATCTCGCATATATATTTTATATACCTATATTTCACAAACATCTCAACTTCTACTTATACCATCTTCAACCTTGAAACCCATCCAAGGTTGGCCACACACCATTTGTATTTACAAATTCATATTAGGTCAGCACCAAAAAATTATATGGTTGAATTAGAATTAGGGTGACCCAAACATATAATTAATGAGGACCTAAATGATTCACAACATGCCTCACCATGCTTCCATAAATTTCACAAGTATTTTTTAACATAAGGTCGGCCAACACCCATGCAAAACACATAAAACAATTAATCACACACATCATTAACATGGTCTAATCATTTTAGAAAACTAACTTCAATTGAATACAACCTTATCAACTTATTCGTAGAAGTGTAGGTCATGAAACCAAAATTTAGAGAAATATAGAATAATTACATTTCTCCCAAACCATAGCCAAACACACTAAAATGCACAGTTTGCATACTAGTGAAGATATCTCACACTATACAATGATCCAAAAGCCCAAATTTTGGATATAGCAACTGTCAACAATCATGAACAATATTTTAGGACTGCATAAGCATAGAAGCAATACAAAGCACATCCAAGAGCATACATTGAATACCTACATGACACTGTTTTCCCTATTTATCAAATTTTCTCAAGAAGAACTTGAAAGTAAAGTATCAAAGACATCATTGTATCACATTGCTTCATTCTAATACACCTCTAGACATAGCAACATAAGGATAAATCCATGTACTCACAACACTTCTTCAACATTCCAACTATGCATGTACAACCTGCAAACCTTATTTATTACAATTTTCTCAGTATCTTTGACATATATGACCAAAAACAAAATACATTGACATCAATGACAACACCTTCATACTTGCAACAATTTCTCTGCTAAACTGTAACTAGAGAAGAGAGTAAAATTTAATCATTTTTGAGATCCATTCTTATCCTCTAAACCTATGGACCATACCTCAGAAATGAGCATGGAAAACCCACATCAAATCTACCATTAGTTTTCTTTGCAAACCATTTAAAATAACCTCTTTTAAAACATGTCAAATTTTCATGACAACAATGTAAAATTTTGAGAAACTTTGCAATATATGCAAAACATGCTCTTCTCTCCATCATACTTCACCAATATTCCGGAGAGTGATCCACTATCATCAATGAAATACTATGATTCCCTTTTGAAATCAATCAACAATCTCTCCATCTAATATCATGAATATATCCTTTTGACATCAATGCCAATCATATTGAAAAAAATCCCCCCTTTTTCATTGATGGAAAAACTGAATTCTTTGCACAAACAACATTGAAAATTTTGTACAAAAACCATTCTCCATCTTAGGAACATCTCCCCACTTTTATAAACAAGAAGTATTTGAAAAAATTCTCTACCTTTGACATCAATGGAAAAGGGACATTTTATGGACACCATATTTCTACTAATAGCAATTGTGCTCTCCCCCTTTTTCTAATACTAATTGGATACCAATTTGTTAGGGACTTCAATTTTCTCCCCCTTTCTCAAATAAAGGAGTGTGATCATGATATCTACAACCATCAAGTCATTAGAAATTTTTAAAATCAATCATATCTGATTTTACTTTTCTCTCTTCTTCTAAAGATGAATGAAATTTCTATAATTATCCCATTGAATCCATGTCATCTCACTAGAATCTAGTGATGTAAGGAAGGATAAACCACTCCCAATTTCTACATCAAGTACTCAAATTTCTCTTTGGGAAGAGGTTTGGTGAATATGCCAGCAGCCTGATCCTTATTTGGCACATATTCCATTCAAGCTTCCTGATCTGCTACATTTTCTCTCAAAAAGTGATGATTGATATATGTGTATTCCTAGAGTGAATCATTGGATTCTTTGATATGTTTATGGTACTTTAATGATCACAAAAAATAGATATGGGTTCCTTGTACTCTACCTTTATTTCTCTGAGTTTTTTCTTCATCTATAACACTTGAGTACAACATGTCGTTATAGCAACATACTCTGCCTTAGTTTTAGAAAGAGTAACTGACTCTTACTTTTTACTCAGCCATGATACAAGTTTGTTTCCAAGAAATAATGCACCACTATTTGTGCTTCTTCTGTCATTTACACTTATTTCCAAATCAACATTTGTAAATATTGTTAAAGTGAAATATTCACCTTTCGGATACCACAACCCATAAACAATAGTATTTTTAATATATCTAAAAATTATTTTTACAACATTAACATGAGACTCTTTATGAGAAACTTGAAATCTTGCAACCATACACAATACTTGCACGATATCCAATCTTGATGTTATTAGGTACAAGAAGCTACCTATCATTTATATACATGGTTTGATTTGCATCTAGGGTTTCATTTTTCTTGCTCAATTTACATCCATTTATCATGGGGTAATAATTGGCTTACTATCTTCCATTCCAAACTTAATCATTTCCTTAGCATACTTGGATTGAGATATAAATATGCCTTCATTAGTTTATGGTATTTTAGACCAAGGAAGAAAGAAATTTCTCCAAGCATTGACATCTTAGATTCATTTTAAATTTGGATAGAAAACTATTTACACATTCTGTCATTTTTGCAAAAAATAATGATGTCATCCACATATGCAACAACAATTATCATATTCTCACCTTTTGATTCAAAGTACAAATTTTTGTTTGCACATCCTTTCTTGAATCCTTATTGTTACAAGTACTAGTTTTATCTTGAATAACATGCTTTAAGTGTATGTTTTATACCATACAATGATTTCTTTAGTTTGCAAACAAAATCTTCTTTTGATAGCTAAAAACTTTTAGGTTGTTCTATGTAAACTCCTTATAGGTTCCCATCTAAGAAATTTTTTTTTACATCCATTTGATATAAGTAAACTTATTATAAACAAAGAATACTAGAAACATTCTTATGGCTTCAAATCTAGCAACTGGTGCAAATGTTTCTTCAAAATATATACCTTCAACTTGTGCATACCCTTTGCACATGAATATTTCCTTATTTATTACCATAGCTCCATCTTCATTAAACTTGTTTCTAAAGACCCACTTAGTACCTATCACATTTTTTCTTGTTCTTGGAACTAATTCCCAATTTTTTTTTTTCAATTTGGCTCAATTATTCTATTTCTTTAATTCATCTCTCATCCTTGATGGATTCAACATAGCTTTTAGGATGAATCTGAGGCAAGAGAGAAAAATTTACTTATCCCTTGTTCTTTGAAAATCTTCTCCTTTGAACTCCTTCATCTATATTGCCAATAATTTGTTCGGTAGGATGATCCTTTTGGACATATCTTGCAGGTGCCTTTTCATTATCTTCTTCAACAACTTCATTGACAACTTCTTCAAACTTTGGCTCAACATCATAGCTATCTTTGTTAGGTTTAATATGCTTCAAATCTTCATCAACCTTGAAATTGATACTCTTTAAAATTTTGTGTAGCCTTATTTTGTAGCATTTTTAGGATTTTATTTGGGTGAAATATCCAAGGAATATTCCTTCATTAGATCTTGAGTCAAATATTCCCAAGATATCTTCTTCTCTTCTAATATAGCACTTACTATAGAATACTTTGAAGTACTTAATTGAAATAGGTTTTCCATACCATAACTCATATGGGGTATTTTCATTGCTCACCCTTAATTAAACTCTAATTAGGGTATATATTATTGTATGTACTTCTTCTCTCTAGTATACATCAAGTAACTTTTCCTCATTTAGCATTGTTCTAGCCATATCCTTATTTTTTATTCTTTCTTTCAACCACTTCATTCTACTATGGAGTCCTTGCTGCAAAATATTTTCTTTTGATTCCATGCTTTTGACATTTTTTTAAGAAATCATTTGATGTGAATCATCCACCTCTATTAGATCTTAATATTTTGATCCTACTTCCAATCTCTTTCTCAACCATAGCTATAAAAATTTTTAATCTTTCAAATCCTTGTGAATTATCCTTCAAAAAGGTTACCCATGTCATTCTTGAGGATTCATCTATCAACATCATAAAATAACTCTCATATTTCAATCATTTTTTCCTTATGGGGCCACAAAGATCAGTATGTATGAACTCCAAGGGCTTTGTAGTTGCATATTCATATGTTTGAAATATGGCCTTTGTTTTCTTACTATTATGCCTTACATAACCACCCCATTTTGTTTTTGGTCAAAATGGGTTCCCCTTGTGTTTGTTTGTCCTTGGTGTTCTTGTTTGGACTTAGGAGTTGTTATTTTCCTCCTAAGTCTTTGTTTTTTTGTATTAAGGGTTTAGGTTTCAGGAAGGAACATGCACTTGTTACTTCTTCAAAGGTTTAGGTGCTTGTTCATGTTTCGATCTCAGCCTTATATTTTTCCTTGTGTCTTTCTTTGCGTATTAGAGTCGGGTTTTGAATTGGGACCATTACTTTTCACCCTTCTTGGGTGTTGGTTCCTACTTTTGACTTGAACCTAGTCCCTTCTTTTGCCTTGTACATTTTGTGCATGTCAGAGTTGGGTTTCAAACCAGAATTAAAACCAAGAACTTTTCAAACTTCTTGTTCTAATTTTTGGCCTGATCTCAATGTTTGACTCTTTATTATCTTTGATTGTTTTGGGATTGAACTTCAAAGTATGACTTGAACTTTTCACCTTTTGAAAGTTCTAGTTTCTTCTTGAGTCCCGATCTCACTTCCCATTTCCTTTTGTCTTCCAAGATCAAACTTTGGACTATGACTTGCACTTTGAACTTTACAAAGTTCTTGGTTCATCTCGCAACCCAATTCTGATTCCCATGTTGTTTTGTCTATTCATTGTGTTTTGGGTCGTGGGTCATCAAATGAACATTGCACCTTTTGAAAGTTCAGTCTCGATCAATTCCCTGATCCCAACTCTCCACTTACCTTCATTCTTGTGTCCTTGTATTTATGACTCTCCTTGAATTATGAGACTTGACCAACCTTCAATTAATGTTGTAACTTTCACATGCACAAATGGGTTTTTATCCTATCGCTCCTTGATTTTTGTCCATTCTATTTTGAAGAGTTTGGTGAAGAGAATGAAAGTGACATTGAGCTAGGGTTTGAGGAATTTGCTGCAATTTGTCAACGTGCTGCTAGAATTCTTGGGTGCATTCAAATGTAGGTGTTCTTTCTTATGTTTTGGTTGCTCTTTTCACATGCATTTGTTCTTGTTTTTCATTTTTACTTTCTTGTTCACTTTATTTCATTTGTCTACATTTTTTTTGACACTGTTTGGTGCATTTTCCTTCACTCTCGAATCCTTGTTGGGTCTATTGTGCATTTTTTTTGTTTGCTTGCATTGTTTTGTTGTGTTTTGGTCATGGGATTATCCATCTCACTATGCCCTAGTTGTCTAGGGTTTTGCTCTAAGTTCAGGGTGAACTAGTTTGAATTGCCAAATTTTAAGTTCTAACCATTTCAAATCAAAATTTCTTGATCCCACACATAACTCATTCCCGAAGGCACATTTTAGGATATCATCATATTTGTTATCGCCTTCATTATCCTCACCATGAGATTCCTTGATTCCTTCATGTATTTCAAGGTCAAGAATTGAAGTTACACTTAGGTTTCTCCACTACTCCATCTTAGTCCCTCCACTTTTCTGATCCCCACAATACTATTGGGATTGAGGGTCAGAATGCTACCATGAGTTTGATTTGAATTGTTGACTAAGTTTTTTTCTAAGTCCCACTTCTAACCCCCACATTACCATTAGAATTAGAAGTTGTTTTGACACCAAATCATTAACATATCAATTGATACATTAACCTGGTCACACCCTAATCTTCATTCCTGATATATTATCATGATCAAAACTTAGAGTTGACCCATTCCTAATATGCATATCTGAGGCCTAGTTCATGATAGAGTCCTGACCCCAACTCTCAATATCCTATTGGGATTTGAACTCGGGAAGTTACTCACACTTATCCTTTATGAATGGGTCTGAAACTAAATGAAAAATGAACCTAAAATTCCAATTCAACATCAGGGTTGGAACCTTGCAAGTATCCTCTTCACCAATTCTGTTGGCTAACTACCACTTCCTAGTTGCGACCTGGTCCCAACTCCAGATCACATTGTGGGACTAGACCATGGATTGATACTCAACTTGTTTACCAAAATATGTATAGGTGCCTGGATAAGACCCAATATTGATCCTTATTCCTGAAAATTATGGGGTTGGAATATAGAATTGCACTGAACTTCTTTGTAAATGTAGGTTTGGTACCTAGTCATGACTCGATCTTGACTCCTATCAAAATTCAATTTATGCTTAAAATGGTTAAGTTATTGGATCTCTTATGAACCCAAAGCCTGAAAATGATGAATTAACTTATTGAATTGGATTCTAACTAATGTGGATGTCATATGAATTCTTGTGTTTAAACTACTCCTCATATATCTTTCCTTTTTTTTTCCTAATAATAGAAAATTATAGGATAGCTAACAAATGTCTGAATCCAAAGAGGAAATACATACTGAGGAAGTTCCTGTTGAGGGAACATTCATGGGAACATCAAAGAGAGAAAGAGATAAGAGATTAAAACCAAAACAAGTGCCTCTCACTATGAAGTATAAGTTCCAGAGGAGCCCAATTCCATCTAAGTTTGACTCTAAGGTCATGAACATTACTGATACATTGGTGGGACATATGGATTTGGAGTAGTTCCATGTAGATACATTTTCAGAAGATGTTGCCTGAAGAGAAAGGAGAATTGCAAAGTCAGGGCTAGCTCATGTAGCTAGTTTTCCCATTTTTATACAATGTCTTGAGTTTATTCTAATTGCTACACAGATGTAAAATCCTACTCAGATAAAATGTATTGATGATCAAGGTAATGTTATCATTGATTTAACCCTGACCATGATCAGACATATTTTTGACCCTCCTCCTTATCCCGATCTTAAGATTATGACTGAGGCTAAGGAAATTGAATTATGGGAAAAGGATGTGGAAGGAAACAAACAACTTATCAATAAATGGTGGTTGAAGAAAGAAAAGAATTCAGTGAAGAAAGTGTGACCTAATCCCAAGAGGTTAGATTTTTCTGAAAATATAGGGGATATTATCACACTACTAGCCAGGGTGTTTGGAAAATCAAGAATAATATGTGGTGATCAACAAAGGAATGAGTTAAGACTTTTAGTTCATATTTTGATTAAAGAAGTAGGTGGCACATGTATTTAGCTTCAACAATTTCAATAGAGATAGATATTTGGAGTTAACTGGGCATCCCTATAATTGTGGCTCTAGACCCTAGATTTTGGATCTTAATTTTTGATAGGAGGAATTGATGCTTAATTGGTCTATATGTAAAAATTACCTCCTAATTGTAAAGGTTGGCTAATTGAAGTTAGATTAGCTACTTGAACGAGAGATTAGATATTGTTCATTGGTTTTATAGCTTTTATGCAGAGATACTCATAAATAATTTTTACAACTTTAATGCAATTTGTTTTATTTTCAGAAGTTTGTCAATTTAATTGTAATGTTAATGAACAATGATCATTCGTATTCTAGTGAGCTTTGTTGTGCATAAATGTCTCTTATTTGATGAAAATCAATAGAAGATTCTAAATATGAAACCATTTCATTTAATTATATGTGGATGTTGTTTCTCTATATTTATTGATCTGTTAATTTTGGTAATGAGCTTGTGATATTTTTTTGTTTGAAAAAAAGGTTAAAAAAATAGTGATGATGAATGGTTGCATGCTTTAAAATTTGCACTATGAATGAATGCAATGGTATGGATTATGTTGTATATTGTGTTATTCTATGGTTTTAGTTGGTTTAGAAAATGCTCATTACAAATTTTACATGTTTGAATTTAAAGAAATATGTGTTCATGTGTTGTTGTCCTAAGCCCTATCCTATCTTTTGTCATTTATTTACACCCCCCAAACATTAGATTAGTTTTAACTATTCAGTTTGTACTCTTTACCAGTAGAACCCTTGAACATTACAGTTGCATAGGCCACTGAATGATGATAGCATAGTTGAGAATCGACTACAAAGACCTTGGGAGATAGATGGTTTTAGATTATTTATCTTTTTTAGGAGAAATAGAGTAGCAATATCCTGTTTTAATGTTGTCGTGTTATTTTTGACCATCAACACTTACTTATTTGACATTCTTTGCAAGTGGTGTTTGTAATTTTTGTTATCTTAGGCATGTTCCTTACAAGTCCTTTTGAGCTTACTTTAAATAGATTATCAAAAATTTCATGGCCCATTCTCCTATGCCACAACCAACTTCCATCAACTTGTCCTATCATGCAACTTTGACCATTCATGTCATTGATATTATAAAGGTTGCTTTCAGTCCTTTTCCCTTTTGTAACTAATCTTCCTAATTTTACTATATTGCATCATTTTGTATTAAATGCAATTTTGTATCCATTGTCTATCATTTGATTGACACAAAATATTATGCTTCAATCCTTCAACATAAAGGACATCACAAGTAGGAAAATTTCCCTCTATGCTCATAGTTCCTTTTGTTACAATAATGGAAAGATTGAAGGTGTTGTCATTGTTGTCAACCGGTCAACTAGTTATCAACTAGTTGTTGTTGGCTATATATGTTAAGGATATTGAGAAAATTGTAATGAAGATATGTTGTAGGTATTTAGTGGTTGCTCCAGGTTTTGGTATGGATTTACTCATATGTTTGTGTAGTTCATACATGTTTTTTATGGTTGTTAGAAGATGTTATATCTAGATTTTTGGTTGTTGATTTGTTGTACAATGTAAGTTGTGTTCACTGGTTGTGAACTGTGGTTTTCTATGTTTTTGGTTGAGGTCCAAGATAAATTTCATTGGTCTAGATTTGTTGTTGATGAAATCTTATGACTTGCAGTTCTAAAGTTAATTTTTCCTAATTATATTGAAGATAATTTCAGCATTTGGAAAGTTCATGCTTAATGGTTCTATGCTTTTTACACTAGTTTGGCCAACCTTGTCTGAAATACTACTTTTGAGGTTGATGAAGTGTGTTGAATATATTTGGGCCACCCTCATTCTAATTCCACCTTAGAATGTTTTGGCATCGACCTAATTTGAATTTGGATTTGGATGGCTAAATTTGGATATGTTTCAAAGTTGATGATGATATAAATGCAAGATGATTTAAGTGATAGAAAACATACAAGAGTGAAGAAGAGTAATAAGAGAAAAGAGAAAGTGTAGTTTGGTGAGACATTGATTCTATTTAGTGAGTGTGTGTGTTGCAAATGTGGAAGATCAATGTGAAGCTTAATGGTTAGTTTTTGGATGTAGTGAGCAGAAGGTGAACTCTATCATTCGTGCAAGTAGATTGAGTGATGTGTTGGAATCCTTTGTGTCATTGGGATTTTAGTCTCTTTGTAACAAGTATTCTTTATATCTCTATGGTAGTGAGCCCTCCGGGTTGTTAACCCTTTTGGATAGTGAGTCCTTATTTCATGCAATGAGCCTTACTTCAAGTAGTGAGCCTCTTATAATTGATTTTTATATTCTCTATAGTGTGATTTAATCCTCACCGTGGTTTTTTCCTTCATTGGGTTTTCCATGTAAATATGGTGTTATTGTGTTTATGTGTTGGATTTGATTTTTTGCATTGGAATTTGATGATTAGTCATTTAAGTAGTATTATTTATTAGTTCTGGTGATTAAATTAAATGTTTAATTTTGTGACAGTTGATTCAACCCCCCTCTCAATTGTCTTATTCAACAATTGGTTTGAGAGAAAGGTTCCTTGGTGAAGAGCTTAATTGCTTAAGGAAGGTCTGGGATGGATAGGAAAATGGTTTATGATTATCTGAGGTTTAATGGAACTAATTATGGTATCTGGAAAGTATTGATGGAAAAATATCTGGAGTATTACGGATATAATGTGGAGAAATCTTACAAAAATCCTTACAAGCCTCCTACTAATGGTTCAAGTACACCTAAAGAGATCAAAACACATGAAGTGAAAAATAAGGAAAAGTACATCTTAAAGAATAGTCTAGTACATTATGAGTTGATTAAGGTTCATAATTTGAAGACAGCTAAGGAAGTATAGGATGCTTTGGAAAAAATGCATGATGGTGATGAAAGAATCAAAGAGACAAAATTGTAGAACTTCAAAACATAGTTTTATCTTCTACATATGTCTGAAGATAAGAATGTAAAGCTTATGTATAGAGACTGAATGAGATAGTGGTTGGAATGCGAGGACTTGATGCTACTATAGATGAAACTAGGATTATAAAGAAGATTCTTAGAACTCTTCTTGATGCTTACAGTGAGAAGGTGAGTGCTATTGAGTAGACTATAGATTATGAGACCTATATTAAGGATTTGTTGTTATTATTTCTAACACTTATGAGATGAGTAAGCTGAGTCTAAGGAATGGGTGCAAATCAGAGACTAATTTTAAAGCTACAAAAGATAAAGATCCAAATGAAGAAAAGTTTGATGACATAGAAGCTAAATTTGTGAGAAGAATGAGGAAAGGCTTTGATAAGTATGACGGTAAGTTATCCTTTAAGTGCTTTAGCTGTGGATAAATAAGCCATTAGGCTACAAAGTGTATGAAAAGAGCTAAGAGAAATAAACAAAGATATGAAAAAGAAAAGAAAGGAAAGAAGATTAACAGAGCTTACTAAGTGAACGAGAATGGTAATATATCTAATGAGGATTTAGAATATGAAGATTGTGATGACAATGCATTCTTGTTCTACTAATTCTTTACAACAAGTAAAAGAAAGCCCTTTGGAGAAGGAGAAAAATCAAGGTAAGGTTATCTCTTCCATATATGATAAACAAGAGAAGAATTATTGAGTAGTTGAAAGTGGTTGTTCACATCAAATGACTAGTGATAAAACTTAAGTTTTCTAAGCTTGAAAAATATTATGGAGGCTTGGTTATGTTTGGAGATGATACAAGTGTTAAAATATGTTGGATAGGATTAGTAAGTTTTGATGGAAAGCATCATACTAACGATCTCTACTATGGTAAGGGATTAAGGCATAATCTATTGAGTGTTGGTCAAATGTGTAGAAAAGGATATGACCTTGTGTTTAAGGATGAGAGACGTGAGATTTGTAAAGGATCGAGAACATTGATTGCTACAAGAAAGAAATATAAATAGAATATCTATCAACTTAAGAGTGCTAATGGACGATGTTTTATGACTTGGATTAATGACAGATGGTTTTGGAATAGTAGAATGTGTCACATGAATTTTGATAACTTGGAAAGCATTAGTGTTGTTCAATCCATGAGAGATTTACTAAGAATTGCAAAGCTTGTTAATGCTATTTGTAGGAATTGTTAGTTTGGAAAGCAAGCAAGAAATAATTATAGATCAAAGGAACAGTCTACTACCAGAATAATGTATTTAGTTCATATAGATATTTGTGGTCCTACAAGAGTAAGAAGTCTACTTCGTGAAAGGTACTTTATGCTTTTAAAAAATGATTATTCTAGATATACATCGGTTGCATTTCTTAGAGATACATTAGATAGATTCAAGGCATTCAAAGCTATGGTTGAAAATGAAGTGAACTAGAAGATAAAATGCTTATTTGATAGAGGTGGAGAATTCACCTCCCATGAGTTTAAATTTTTTTGTGAAGTGCATGGAATAAAAAGGAAGTTATCTGCTCTAAGAACTCCTTAGCAGATTGTAGTTGTGGAAAGGAAAAATATAATAGTTCAAGAAGCTAGTTTATCAAATTTTTACTAGAAAGAAGTTGTTCATACTATTTTTTATGTAATTAATCAATTTCAAGCAAGAGAAAATAGTACAAAGACTCCCTATGAGGTATGACATGAAAGAATTCCTATTATTAAATATTTCAAGGTATTTAGAAGAAAATTTTATATTAGAAGATATGAAACTTTGGGTAAGTTTGATGCAAGCAGTGATGAAGGAATTTTTCTTGGATATTCTACTAATAGTAAGGCATATAGATGTTTAAATAAAATACCAAGAAAGATTTTAGAGAGTTTTAATGTCAAGGTTGATGCGACAATAAATAATTCAATTGACATAGATGGATAATTATTTGATGAGCGTGATTGTGTAAGAATAGAAGGGATTGTGAAAAAAAAAGGAAAAAGATGAGCAAGGAAAGTAGGATGAACAAGACAAAAGAGAAGAAGATTCTTTGGTGATATGCCATAAGACACTGAAATATGTACAAAAAAATCATTCACAAAGTTAGCTTATTAGAGACAAGATAAAAGGTGTGTTGAATAGAAGCAGAGCTACTATTGAAGTGAATCTATGTTCACTTTCTGTGATTGAACCAAAGACTATTAGTGAAGCTAGTAAAGATGAACATTGGAAGGAAGAAATGAAAGAACTTATGTAGTTTGAGAAGAATCAAACTTGGGAATTGGTCCCAAGATTGATAGATAAAAACATCATTGGATTGAAATTGGTATTCAAAAATAAGTTGAATGAGAATGGAGAAGTTGTTAGAAACAAAGCAAGGCTTGTGTTTAAAGGGTACTCACAAGTAGAAGGCATAGAATCATAGGAAAAATTTTCTCTGGTAGCAAGAATGGAAGCTATAAGGATGTTCTTGGCATTTGCTGCTCATAAAGACTTTAAGGTCTATCAAATGGATGTCAAATCAAAAATTTTTAATGGTGAACTAGAAGAAGTTTATTTGGAACAACTAGAAGGATTTTAGTTAATAGATCAACTAGATATCGTGTGCAGATTGAAGAAATCCTTATATGGGTTAAAGCAAGCTCCTAGAACTTGGTTTCTAAGGTTAGACAAGTATTTGATTTAGTAAAGTTTTAACAAAGGTATGATAGATAGTAATCTATACTTTAAGATTGAAAATGATAGAATCTTGATTGTATTAGTGTATGTTGATGACATTATCTTTGGAGGAAATGAAAATATGTGCAAAAGGTTTGCGGAAGAGATGTAGAAAGAATTTGAAATGTCTATATTTGGGGAGATGAATTTATTTCTTGGGCTATAGATTAATCAAACAAAGAAAGGAATTTTCATTTCATAATATAAGTATGTGAGAGATATGTTGAAGAAGTTTGGGATGAATGGTTCCAAACCAGTAAGTACTCCTATAGTGACTAGCTACAAATTGGGTAAAGATGACAATTCACCTAAGGTTGATCAGAGCAAGTATAGATCTATGATTGGTGGAATATTGTATTTTCCTAATACTAGACCAAATATCATGCATGTTGTCTATCTTGTGGCTAGATTTTGAGAAGACCCTAAGGAAACTCATGTTGCTACAGTTAAAATAATTTTCAGATATTTGAATGCCACTCCAGATTATAGATTGTGGTATGGTGCAGGAGCACCTGTTGTGCAAACTTGGTTTTACATGGTTTAATGTTTAGCTTTCAGTATATTGTCATGTTTTGAGTCATTTTTCATCAAATAAGGTCATTTCAAGTTGTAATAATTCCATTCATAGGTATTTAGGAGGTTAAATAAGGTTAAGTTGCAAAATATTGCAAAAATGCAAAAAATCGTCAAATTCAAAATTGCTAAATTGCCTAAAGTTGCAAAAATGCTCTTATTTAGAAATTGCATGGGTCAAAGTAGTTCAAGGGTTGGAATAAGGCCATAATTTTTATCATGTCATATTTTTGGTTTATTGGAGGTGAGTGGGGTCATTAGTGCTTAATTTCTAAAACATGCAAAATCATGCATTGGTTGCATGTTCTAGTTTTGGAAGAAATGGGGTCTTCATTATGTATTTGTTATGGGTAGTGGGATTTTGCATGGAAAAGTTGTTAATGCATTTTTAAAAGGCCTAATGTATTTTTTTAGGAGAGAGGCGGAGTTGAAATATAAAAAAAATCATTTAGACACACCATTGCATGCTTAAACTTTACTTTTTCTATAGTTCAGACTAGTAAAACGTGTTTGCAGGTTGATGTACAGATTTTTACAGACTAATTTTCATGTTATAGTCATTGGTATTGATTTACCTATGAGTATACTTCATTTTTATTTTTTCATCATCAAATTTTATGGGGTTTTGAGTGTTTTATGGCCATTTTACTAAGGACAAGTTTGTAGAATCAAGCCTCTAGGATAGCGTAGCAACAAGTTTTTGAGGAATATGTTCCAAAGTAACCCCACATACATGTAATATATGTTATAGAAGGGATAAATGGGCATAAAAAACTAGTTTTAGGTCATGGTTTGGAGTTTGTATTTGAAAGTTATGTCAAAAATCCCTCGTTTGCTACTCTCATAAAAGCATGGTGGAAGTTTATGAGAAAAATCATTTGTATGAAGTGTTAAGAGTTTTTTTTCTTGAAAATTTTATTGAATTTGTGTGAGTTGATTGAACCCCTATATTTCATTAGTTTGGATCAAAGCTTAAAAGGTTTGGGCAAAAAAAATTTGGAGTTTGTTTTTTTGTAATTTTGGAGTTTGAGTTTGTGTTGTGCAGGTTGAAGAGAAAGTCTGATTGCCAAGAGACTAGGTAGAGGAAAAGAGAAGAGACCTAGGTGAGGAAAAAAATAAAAGTTGGAAGCAAGGTTAAAGGGACTTTCTTGAAGAGAAGATGGATTTGCTGAGAAGGCATTTGCAGGCAGAGGGTTCACAGAGGAAGAAATAAGAGAAAAGGATGAGGCAAGAAGAGTTTGATAGAGAGATAGCAACACTAAAGCAAGATATAAGAAGATTGGATTTGGAGTTCTAGGAGTCCTAGTTGAGGATGGAGTAGTTGCTTAAACAAGCACAAAGTTGGAAATTGATAGTGAAAAATAAAGTGATATGGCCCATTAAGAAGATAGTCAAAAGGAGGCGGCAAATGAAGATAAAAGAGGAAGAATCATTTGAAGATGCAGAAGAAGAATTCATAGATGAAGAAGATAAAGATATTATTGCCATTACAAAGCATGAAGATGAAGGTGTAGCAGAGATAAAGGACTTGATCTCAGAGGGAAAAGATATTGAGTTGGTGTCAAGTTTGGATAAAGAGAAGATCAAGGAAGAATTGATCTTGGAGACTTATAAAGAGTTGAAGAAAAATAGAGGTATTGTGATATAAAAAATGTATCATTTCTTTGTTTTGCTAATAGTTTGGATAGGGAACCATTTGAAGATAAATATTTAGTAGATAGGATGACAAAGGGAGATTGAAACACATCAGGGCATGAAGGAGCAGATTCACAGAGACAAGATGAAGTGGAAACAAGTTGGCACAGAAAAACTAAATCCAAAGGTGAAGATGAAGATATAGATGGAGATGAACCCAAGAAAAAAGAATGGAATACACATGTAGGATAATTAAATAGTTGAATACCAAAGTACTGAATACTTCCAACGGAATTGGAACAATTTCATGGTTGGATGTATGGTGCAGGAGAACCTACTGTGCACACTTGGTTTTACATGGTTTAATGTTTAGATTTGAGTCTATTGTCATTTTTTGAGTCATTTTTCATCAAATAAGGTCATATAAAGTTTTAATAAGTCCATTCATAGGTCTTTAGGATATTGGATAAGGTTAAGTTGCAAAATATTGCAAAAATGCAATAAATTGTCAAATTCAAAATTGCTAAATTGCCTAAAGTTGCAAAAATGCACTTACTTAGGAATTGCATAGGTCAAAGTAGTTCAAGGTTTGGAATAAATCCATAATTTCCATCATATCATATTTTTGGTTTATTGGAGGTGAGTGGGGTCATTAGTGCTTAATTTCTAAAACATGCAAAATCATGCATTGGTTGCATGTTCTAGTTTCGGAAGAAATGGGGTCTTCATTATGTATTCATTATGGGTAGTGGGATTTTGCATGGAAAAGTTGTTAATTCCTTTTTATAAGGCCTCATGTACATTTGTAGAAGAGAGGTGAAGTTGAAATATGAGTAAAATCATTTAGACACCCCATTGCATGCTTAAAATTTGCTTTTTCTATATTTTAGACTAGTAAAACATGTTTGCAGGTTGATGTACATATTTATACAAATAAATTTTTCATTTTATATTAATTGGGATTGATGCACCTATGAGTATAATTCACTTTTATTTTTGTCTTATTTAATTTCATTGAGTTTTGAGTGTTTTATGGCCATTTTACTGAGGACAGGTTTACAAAATCAAGCCTTTGGGACAGCGTAGTAGCAAGTTTTTGAGGGATATGTTCCAAAGTAACCCCATCTAAATGTAATACATGTTATATAAGGGAAAAATGGATATCCAAAACAGGTTTTAGGTCGTGGTTTGGAGTTGTTATCTGAAAGGTATGTCAAAAATACCTTGTTTGCTGCTCTCATAAATGCATAGTGGAAGTTTATGAGGAAAATCATTTGTCTAATGTGTTAGAGTTTTTGTCTTGAAAATTTTAATGAATTATTGTGAGTTTTTTGAACCCCTATATTTCATCATGGTATCCTAAATATAATGGGTTTACACTTAGTTCCTATATAGATGCAGATTGGGATGGATGTGTAGATCACATAAAAAGTACAAGTGGTGGTGCATTCTTTCTTCGATGCAGATTGGTGGCATGGTCAAGTGAAAAGAAAGATTTAGTATCCTTGTATACTACTGAATTTTAGTATATTTCTGCTACATATTTTTGTACACAAGTTCTATGGATGAAATAGACAATGGAAGATATCGCAATGGCATACGATGATCTCATTTCTATTTTCTATGATAATACAAGTGCAATTTGCATTTCAAAGAATTTGGTGATGCACTTGAGGAAAAAGCATATATCTACTAGATATAATTTCTTGTGAGAGAAGCTCATGGAGAATGAAGTAAAGCTTGAGTACGTTTTGAAAAAGGATTAGATTGTTGATATTTTTATGAAGGATCTTCCTAAAGATACTTTTGAGTATCTTCAGAAGAAGTTAGGGGTTATTTCCCCTCCTTTTTCAAACTAGATGCATATGGAGATGCATCAATCTGATGGATCTATGGATCTATCTTTCTTCTAGGCTAATGTTTTGGTGGCTACCTCTCAGGGCGAGTAGGTAGTATCAGGTGTTACCATTATGAGTATTCTATTTTTCATGTCAAAGGAGAAATCAATGTAAAATATTATTTTTCCTTTTCCATTGATGTCAATTTGGGAGAAGCATGTGGAAAAGAAAAGGGAGAATGGGAGAAGAATCATGTGAAAAAGAAAAGAAAGAATGGTAGAAGAAGCATGTGAAAGGAAAGGAAGTGTATAAGAAACTATCTACAAAGGGGAAGATATAGAAAAGTGTACTCAAAGCTTGTATGTTGTCTTTGATGGTTTTGAAATCATGTGTTTCCATCAATGAAAAATGGAAAGATTGTTGCAAGAATGGAAATATTGAAGGTGTTGTCATTCATATCCAATGGTCAACTAGTTATCAACTAGTTGTTGTTGGTTGTATATGTTGAGGACATTGAGAAAGTTGTAATGAAGGTATGTTTTAGGTGTTTAGTGGTTGCTCCAAGTTTTGGTTTAGATTTAGTCCTATTTTTGTGCAGTTCATACATGTTGTTTATGGTTGTTATAAGATGTTATATCCATATTTTTGGTTGTTGATTTGTTGTACACTGCAAGTTTTGCTCACCATTTGTGAACTATGGTTTTATGTGTTTCTAGTTGAGGTCTGGGAGAAATGTTGTTGGTCCATATTTCTCTTTGATGAAGTCTTATGAATTTTGTTTCTAAATTTAAGTTGCCCTAATTGTATTGAAGATAATTTTGGAATTTGGAAAGTTTGTGCTGAATGGTTCTATGTGTTTTACACTAGTTTGGCCAACCTTGTGTGAAATACTACTTTCAACATTAATGAAGTGTGTTGTATCTATTTGGGTGCCTATGAAGCATGTGTTTGGGTCACCCTCATTCTAATTCCACCTTATAATGTTTTGACATTGACCTAATTTGAATTTGGATTTGGATGGCTAAATTTGGATATGTTTCAAAGTTGAATATGGTATAAATGAAAGATGAGTTAAGTGATAGAAAACATACAAGAGCAAAGAAGAGAAATAATAGAAAAGAGAAAGAGCATTTTGGTGTGACATTGATTCTATTCAGTGAGTGTTTTTGTTGTGAGTGTGGAAGATTAGTGTGAAGCTTAATGTTGAGTTTTCAGATGTAGTGAGAAAAAGGTGAACTCTATTGTTCATGCAAGTAGATCAAGTGATTTTGGTGGAATCCTTTGTTGCATTGGGATTGTATTCTCTTTATAACAAGTCTTACTTTTCTTCTTTATATCTATGTTGTAGTGAGCCTTCCAAGTTGTTAACCCTTTTGGATAGTGAATCCTAGTTCTAGATAGTGAGTCCTTGTTTTAGGAAGTGATCCTTACTTAGGTAGTGAGTGTTTTGTAATTATTTTTTATATTCTTTATAGTGTGAGTTAATCCTCACCATGGTTTTTTCCCTCATTGGGTTTTCCATGTAAATTTGGTGCCATTGTGTTTATGTATTGGATTTGAGTTTTTGCATTGGAATTTGATGATTAATCATTTAATCAATATTATGTATTAGTTCTAGTGATTGAATTAAAGGTTTAATTTTGTGACAAATGATTCACCCCCCTCTCATTTTTCCTATTCAACACCTTTATCATATATTTTTACTACAATTGTGTCTCCCAAACTCACAAATCCTTCCTTGGATTTTCTAAGTTTGATATTTTTTCTCTTATCACTAGTCATATGTTTAGAGAAACCACTATCTATTATCCAAAAAAATTTTTTTTTGACATGAAGTACAGTTTTTACAATCACTGATTGTGGAGACTTGTACACTTTCTCCTTCTACACCTTTATGGATTTCTTTTATGACTTATCTTATTTCTTTTTTAGGGACATGTGAACCTCTGTTCACTTTGGAAGGCATACTTTTCTTTTTACTCTATACCTTTTGTTTTATAAATTTTGTTTTACATTTCTTCTCTATGTGATCAAAATTATTGTAGTTATAACATATCACATTCATGTCTACAAAAGGAGAAAATGGATTTCTACTCACAATTTTTTTTTTTCCTTGTAGGCACAACTCTACATTCACTAGCCCTATGACCAAATTAATTAAAAGTATGGTAATAACCATAGAAATATGAGGAGTACCTGGGCATAACATTTATCTGTGTAGGATGAGAAGCTCTTATTTACTTTGAATTCTTCAAATGTCTCACCCTTGTGAAACCATTTGCATCAGCTTCCTTTACATTTTTCTTCTTCTTCAAGTCTTCAAAAAAAAAAAATTATTATTCTCGTCTCTCGTAGGCTTCTTTTCTTCTTAAAAATTCTTCATCTGAGCATTATTTTTGTTAGATATTTTATACTTAAGGATATTTATTTTGTCAAATATTTCATTCTCAGAGACATTATTTTTTCAATCTCTTTCATTCTTAGTACTAGGCTTTTCCTCATCTTTAAAATTATCATATAAATTTGTAGATGCACTAGTAATAGGGCTCTTTCCTTTCACAAAAACAAGGCCAAATTTTTCTTTTGAAGGATTTTGTGATTTAATAAAATATTCAAGAATCTCTAAGCCTCCTTTTAGCTTCAAATCTTATTCTATTTTTTCTCTAGCCTTTTCAAGGTCTTTCCTCATAGCCATTATTTTTGTTTCCAACTTCATGCATTCATTAGATTTAGATCATACTTCATATTTGACTACATCTTCAATTCTCTTAGCATCTTCAACTTGATTCTTCAAGCTCACCACCATTTTATTATATTCTTTGAGATTTTTTTTTAGCTTTTCAGCTTATTTTTGTGCAAGCTTCTTCATATTTTTTTTCTCCTTCCTTAATTTACCAATATCATCTATAGCATAGATGATTTCACCCTCTAGATTAACTTTTCCTTCTTCATTGAAAGCTTCAACTTCTCTATTTTATTGATCTATAGAGTATTTTTCCGTGAATAAGAATTCATTTCCCTCAACCAAAAAGGAATAATCATGTTCATAAATTGAGCTATCACTAACATTAGATGAATCACCTTCTTCTTATGTGTACAAACTTTTTTTTTCTTCTTTAAAAATTTCTTCTTGGGGAAGTAGGGTTTCTTATTTTTACTATCCTCTTCTTTCTTAGAGTTATCCTTTTCATTATAGTGGCATTTAGTACCAAAATTTCCTATTTTACCACAATTAAAAAATTTGAAGGGTAACTTACCTTTGTATTTTCCAGAGCCTCTTCTCAATATTATGACAAAGTTAGCTTCTTCTTCATTAGTCTCCTCTAATCCAAATGTAGATGTTCTACCTTTTCCTTTTTAGCTTCTTTGAATGCAACTTATCTCTTGGATGTTTCTACATCTCCCATTCTCATCTCATAAGTAGTAAGGGTTTCATGCAACTCATCAAGAGTCATTTTGTCCAAATCTCTTGCTTCCTCTATTGTAGAAATTTTTGAATATATATATGGAAATGATATTAGGACCTTCTGGATAATGAATGATTCTTCCATCTCTTCTCCAAGGCCTCTAATTAAATTAACTATTCCATCTACCCTAAGAAGGTAGTCTACAATATTCTCTTCTTCACTCATCTTAAGAATTTCAAACTTTTCTTTGTATGTTTGTATCTTGGCCTAATTTACCTTATCATAACCTTCTTAGATGTTCTTCAACTTTTCCCAAACATCATGTGTAGTTTGATAGTGCATTACTTTGAAAAACTTAATGTTAGAAAATCCAAAAAGAATAATACTCTTTTCCTTGCCATTGTTCTTATATGCTTTTTATCAACCTGATTAGTAGGTGGTGTAGCAGGAATTGTATATCCATTTACAATATACATCCATACATCAAACCACAATGAAGGTAAATATGCTTCCATTCTAATGCTCCAAAACTCATAGTTCTTTTTTTGAGGAGGAACCTTCTTGATTAGCCATCTTGTGTTTACTATCCAAGATCTACCTGAGCTAATTAATCTTCTCCAAAGGAACTAGAAATCATATACCAATTATTCGAACACAACTATCTATTAAGAGGGGGGTGAATCAGTAGATCAATTAAAACTAGTTATTAAATATTGTTAAACCAAGATAAAAGTATATGAAGAAAGATAAGTATGCAAAGATCACACATGCACACAAACACACATAACACTAGATATATGTGGAAAACTCAATATGGGAAAAAAAACATGATGAGAATAGCTACTAGGATCTAATATCATAATCCAACCTCATAATAAAAGCCCAATAGTTACAATGTTTAAGGGAAAAAACCCTAAGGAGACACCAATCCCTTGATTTAACAACACCCACTCCTTAATTGAGCACCCACTTAGCTTTTTGATCATACCAACCAATCAGATTTATAATGAAATTGTGTAGTAACAACTCTTGATTATAAATGATTCGTGTATGAGTCCAATTTTGTGTTGCAAAACTATTCTAAAACTTCTCAAACTCTACTTTATTTTTCTACAAGAATTCTCTCTTTGCTACTGTCACTTTGGAACACATAGATCTACTCTAAACTTCTCTTTTTTCCCCTTTCTCTACTATTTTTCATGCCTCTACTATTTTAAATGCATACCATAAATGATGTTTTATATGTTGCAGTCTAGGTCTCTCTTCCAAACATTCACTTCCTTAGGTTCTCTACAACACTTGTTCCTTTCTTAATAGATTCATTTATTCTTATCATTACCAACAAGCATTATTTCCTCAACCCATGCACCAACAACTTGATTGACTAAAATTTATATATTTAGCAACTATCAAAACGTAAATCAAATATACATTAAAAGCCTTTTCTTGCATGATTGACTTGAATCTAATTTTGTAGCTAAGTATTCTTTGATGTTGCTAACCATACCTTTCAATCACTAATTAAAATTATAGTTGGAGTGGTTAAAGTAATTAATTCCATTCTATGTATCGATTTGTACTTGTTTCCACCATTTGAATAGCATTTTCACCATAGCCATTGGAAGAATTCAATTTTCAATTTTGGCAATCAATCTTCAACTTTGTGCCATGGCCTAATGGTTATCACTTGAACTCTCAACTTTAAAACATGGTTGTAAGATTAGATTCTCTTTAAATTTGTGTCATCGATTGTCATCTCTTTGCACTTTCTTAATGCAACTTTGTTTACACTTGAAGGAACACAAAATTAATACAAAGAGACTCTGCAATGCAATAATCATTTTCCACCTATTTCCTTAGGAATGCATCATCATTTTGCTTCATTGTTGTTCTTAAACATAGACCCACTAAGTCTTCTATGGAATAGCAAACATCATCTAATTTTCAATCTTCATTGTTCACCGTCTGATCTCCATCACATGAAATACACTTATCACATTGTACTTAGTGCTTTCCAAATAATATTCATGATGTGAAGGACCTTGGTGATTCAATCACATTCTACCCCTTGTCACCTTTTTGCATATCACAACTTCAACCTTGTCAAAGCCACCCTAAACTGCGATACCAAAACCATCATTGATCCTTCTCTAATGCAACACTAACCATTGATATTCCTATGTATAGGACTTTAATCTTGATCCCTTTGATACATGTGTCACATTACTACACTTTCATAGACAACTATTGACAATACCTTAAGAGTAATGTAGGTGCAAAAGAGTTGCTCGATCATCAATTGCAGATCAATTGTTGATCATGTTTGATCAAATATTTTGCATTGAACTTAGGAAATATTAAAGTCCACATTCACTAATTTGGTAATACCTTAGTCAATGGAAGTATTTATTCATGAAATCAAAGAATTAACTCATAACTTAAGCTACCGGTAACAACCGATATCCAACCAACATCAAAATAGAAACACTGTGGGGGTTCCATGACTAAAGCTTTTAGGGTTTCTCTACTAAATCCTAACTAGACTGGAGAGTAGAATTAAATAAATTTTGAGCTCCATTCTTATCCTTTGAACCAAAATGAGTACAAAAAACCCACATCGGATCTTCTATTAGTTTTCTTTGCAAAAACCACTATAAATAGCCTCTAGAAAAACATGTCAATTTTGCATGAAAACATTGAAATTTTCTTAGAAAATTTGTAATATTTGCAAAAGGTGTTCTTCTCTCCATCATACTTTACCATTCTTATAGATATTTATCCACTATCATCAATGACATCCTATGATTCCCTTTTTACATCAACGAACAATCTCTCCATCTGATATCACTAAGATATCTGTTTGTCATCAATGACAATCATATTTCCAACATTTGTAATGATGGGGCAAAAGGGAGAAGGTGTATGATAATTATATTGAGCTTCTCCATCCACATTAAGAGCACACCTAAAAAAATATTGGAGGTGATAGTGACTACATCACAAAATTCAAATAGATATAAACCTACAAAAAAACCCACAAATAGTTGGATACTCCAAAATTCCATGTCATCATCTTAGTTGGATGTTGCATTAGAAACTTGATGTTGTATTATATTTTTCTTACATCATACATAAGTTCTTTCTAATGGCCATGGGAATTAAAGTTATTTTTCAAAATTGGAATTATACCCAATATACTTTTTATCCAAGAGTGCTCTAGTATCTTTACAAAAAGTATCTAAACTGTGCTTCAAGGAAACAAACTTGTCTATAGTGGAATTAAGTAAATCTATGTCGACATTATCACTAGCACAAATAAAGGCTGCAAGGGTAGGGACAATTTTCCAAAGCCTAACCTCCATTGTTCTAAATATTTGAGTCCAAAATTTTCATATAGGATGCTAGGAATGAATTTTATTTCTATGCACTCAAAATAAATGAATTTAGTCTTTATTTGTTGCATCAATTGTGTCATGTATGCCTACATTTCCCCTACCAATTTGGCCATATCCCATGTAGGCATATTTTTATTAGGCGTATCATCACCAAATCTTTCTCCCTTATATATGTCTTGTAGATTGGCAATCCTAGGTATCCATTTATTCAATATATTCCTAAGATTCTCTTGATCTTGTGAAATTTTAGCATAAGAAACCTTAAGATTTGAGTAAGCTTGATGGGAGTCTTCTAATTTCCCAAGGATTTTTGAAACTCTATACTTTATCACATCTTTCAATATAATATTAGTTTCCTTTCTCTATTCCCTTTAATAATTTTTCAATTTCTCTTCCAACTTCTTTATCTCTAAAGTCAAAGTTTATTTTTCTTTCATCAAAGTAGTTGAGAATCTTGAGGTTGAAGCACTTTTTAGTACTAGCTATTGGTGATGTTGTTAGCTCCTATATCTTCCACCTGTATTTTTTAGTAAGCTTAACATGATATTTCAAAAATTTATCATCTTCTTCTTGGATTCTCTTGGAAGTTACTTCACTAAACTTAGATATATGAATAAGTAGTGAAGCTACTTGGGGAGCTGTAGTGTTTGATACTCTATTGACAATCAAAATCCCTTTAATTTCTTGTATAGTCTCTACCACTTGATGCTTGTTAATGTTTGGAGCTAGAGCCCATACGACTAAGGTTTCCCTTTAGGATTGAAACCTGATCTAGAGCATTCTTGCTTTACCTACTCATTAGAAGAAAATGTCTCTTCATTTTGTCTCCAACTAGTGTCCAAAGCCATTAAAAAAGAAATGTCCCACTCTGGAAATAGTAGAAGTCCACTCGCCCTCACCAATATTCTTCCCTCCTCTAGTGCTATATTATTGGTATCAAAGTCAATTTATTTTAACACCTTCTATGTAACTTCTTCATATTTGGAGGGATGAGCTTCTCACTTATCTCTGCTTAGATTTTCATGGAACTCCTCTCTTTTTATTCTGATTATAGACTTTAAATTCCTTAGAATTAACAAATTCATCATCAAAGATGAATTGAGTACATGTAAGGGTCATCATTCCATTGGCCTTATCCTTCCCACTTCCAACATTTATTCCCATCCAACCTTGTGGAATTCTAGCTACATTTAATCTTGAAGGATAAGGCATTGCTTGAATAACCTCCTCATTTGTGACCTCTACCTCCTCTTCTTTGTCAAAAAATAGAGGATAATCAACCAAGGATGGTTGATCAACCCTCCTTTTATTTTTAGCTTTCTCTTGGAGTTAGTAGTAGTAATAGGTGGTTCTTGAGTATGTGTGGCTATTGTAGGTTGTTTCTCCTTAGGGGAATTCTTCTTCATTGATGATCCATTTCCTCTTCTACCATATCCATACATAGATGAATTAACTTGTATCTAGTAGGAGGTTATTTCCTCAACCATTAGGGATTTATGCATATGCTCTAGGATAATTAGCTATTTTCTTAGCCTTATATTCTTATGATTTTTTCAAATAAACCCATTTCATTCTTCTCTCATTCACCTCCTTTTTAGTCAGGTAGTTCCTAATCATATCTTCACCAAAGAAAAGTTGGTGTATAAATGATGGTCTTCTAATGCTCATTCTTACTTTTTTGATAAATATTTTAGGATCAAATGCTCTTTTACTCTCTTGGACCATCTTAGATTTTTAGAGAATTAGATATATGAGCTCAAGGCCCTCCCTAGTCATTGTGAAATATGAAAATACTATAGAGAATGGTAAGAAAGAACCCTTCTTTCTCCCCTTTAGGTGGATCTTGTCAACTACATTTAGTTACCATATTATCTCTTGATATTCTAGCCTAAAAGTAACATATCTTAGCATAATGTCAGGTCCCACAAGGCACCCATATACTCTTATCACCATTGAATCTAAATGGAGATACCAATCTACCCAAAAACAATTAATGACTGAATCAAGGACCCTTTTCTCGTGTCTTCAAAAATCCATAATTTCCTTTTGTAACCTACCTTCTTTCACTCCTACAAAACCTAAGACCCTTGTAATGAAATGGTCCTAAAAAACACATAGTTTGAAGACTCACAATTCATGTCCCAAATATGATTTCAAAAATTGATAGAGAGATACTTTCAAACATCATCTATCATTCTGATTTATATGGGTTGATCCCATTTTGTCCTTCCCTCATACATAAACATGTGATAGAGTAGGGAGTACCATCTAAAATTGACCATTTTATTGTTAGCATTTATCTCCATCAGCTACTTATGAATTCCATTCAATATATGAGTGGAAAATTCAAATTCATTATTCAATAAAGGGTTTTAAGTTTTAGTTTCCATGTACATCAATGACACATAGATTTTGGTCTTGGAATCTCCACTAAGACAAAGTTAATGATAAGTCTTGATAAAATAGTCCTCAAAAAGATCAATGTTGAAGGAATCAACCTCACTTTCTATAATTTTGATATATCTTTTGTCAAATCCCTTGAACCTATACCTTGGTAACCACATGACTCTATAACTATGTCTATCTTGTTGAAACTTCTACTTGAATAGGTCAAAATCTATAGTTTTGTTGGTACCTAGTTTTAATCCAAAAGCCTCAAATATGGAATCCTTATCAACTTATACTACAACTCCACCATTAACAACCCTAATAATTCTATCATTTTCATCATAATTATTGGCTACATACCTAATGAATTCCAAATTCATGAATATTTCGGGGACAATCAACTTTCCTAGGTCATATGTCTAGACTTTTGAAATAGGAACCTTAGATTCCCTCTTGTTGTACTAGTGGGTGAAGAGGCCCCATCTAGTTATAGTGAGTTCTCTATCCCTACATTTACTTTCATTATATATCAAACCAATTGTAGAATTGATCCCATGGGAATGTATGACTTTTCTTGGTGATCTAAGAAATTGAACAAATAGGTCTTCATCAATTAAAGAAATTTTTGATGAAGATGGTTTGATTTTTGGTTGGTTCATCATTACAATTTGATTTTTACCTAGGTTTTTTTGTGGAAGTGTAGATTTTGGGTCTCTTTCAGATAATTCACTTGTTTTACAACTTCAATTACACACCGTAAATATTGGAAGCTTTTAGAAGTTTCAAACATGAGGTTAAGAATTATGAACTTGTTTTTTTCTTTGGGAACCCTAGCTCATTGTAGAAGTCACAAATACTAAGAAATTTCTCTCTAAATTTTATGAAATGCATAATTATTTCTCTCATTGATCAAATTGTAATGCTTATGGAGAAAATCCTTTCAAAGACTGAGTAGCAATCTATCACTTCTACTATTACTATTCATTTGTGTGAGCCAAGAACATTCAAATACTCATTTCTTAGGTTTTAATGTGATCCATTTATTTTTGGAGGAAAGAGAAGATCAATGATCCAAGATATCCTTGAATTTTTTTGAATATATTGACAAGAGTTTTAAATTCTTTAAAAAATATTGACTAGTAATAACATACCAATCCATATCACTTTACACATCATCTATCTAGGTCCGCTAAGAAGAAAAACTTAAAAATGAAATTGACATCATCCAAGAATCCATGTGGCTTCCTTCCCTATGGTTAGAAATGGGGACTTCCTTGAAGAGCTTGTAGACTCACATAATCAATGAAATACATCTATATGTCACACTCTTACAATTTTGCACTTAGAAATTGGGTCTACTTTGAGGAGTTTACAAATATAGAACCATGCCAAATGATGCCAAGTGTCAATCTTTCTATGGTTCCACACTTTCAATTTTTATTTAGTGATTAAGCTTCTACGGACATGCAAAAATGAATGAAAAAGAGGATATATGTCTCTCTTCTGCTATTTTGTAATCCTCAATTTCTTTAAAAGTGTAAAGCCCAGAACCTATGGTTCAAGTAATGGAAACATGACACATGGTAGGTAGTGTTTTTAGTAAAGGTATGAGCATGAAATCACTTATGTCATTTTCATTTGCACATGCAGAAATTTAGACAAGTAGTCACTAGGAAAGGAGAAAGGGGGCTAGTAACCTTATGAGATAAAATGGTTTCAAACATAACTTAAGGCATTGAAAACTAGAAAAACAAATCAATAAGGAAAAATCCAAAAATTGCAAGGTATAGCTAGGGATTTTAGGATTTTTACAACCCTAATGAATCATAGAGATTTTTATCATAACCTTAGCAATAAAGCCAACAAATTACAACTTTTGAGCATAAAATGGGGTAGAGATCCAATTTTTTAATGATAACATATCAATTTGTAACACTAGATATCTATTATATTAGTAATCCTTCTATCTACCTTCATCCCACATTATTTTAACATAAAATTTCCCTAATTTAGTTACTTTTCTTCATTGAAATTACCAAAATTGTTAACCACCCTCACATGCATACCATACACATATCCTATCACTTATCCACACATTCCTTTCCTCACTTGGTCTTAACTAAGGAATAGGGACACCTAAATTAACTCATTCGTGGAGAAGACCCCTTAAATTTTCCCTATTTTTATACTATGACACTCAAACCTCTACCCTTTCATTGAATGACCCGCAAACACATAACTAACCTCCATTACCATGACCTCAAACATCCTAGATACCACCCCAAACCCATCTCACCTCCCATAATATATGAATGTTATTTTCCTTAGATGGATAATTATCATACATGTTTAAAACTCAATGCTCAAAGTACACAATCTTCCTGTAAACACCATACCCAAATACACCCACTCCCATCCCCAATAGAATAGCATGAATCTTGTATATTAAATTTTCCCCTAGATAACATGCCACTAAATCAAGTCACTTAAGATACTATTCTTATTCCCCTACTTATGACATCAAACTTAATGAAATCTAATACATCTCAATCAGTTACCTAAGACCCACATAAAATACATCCCGTGACCTTTATATGACCCACTATAATACACCTAAAGATCAAGATGAATATTTATTCAAAATCACTAATATCCACCTTTATTAGGACACATCACTTCATCAAATATTTCTATCATTAATCACTATCATTATCATCTACCACACTTGGCTTCTAATTCAAGAAAGCAAGAGGTATGCACATGTTTCTTTTTATAATTTTCTATTTTTTTCTTATCCTTATTTCTCCATAATATACACCATTAATATCACTATAATCCATCATACTATGGTATGTATTTAAAATATGTCCATTGGGGCATAATAATAATAGATTTTTATCTATTTTTTGTCAATCCTTCAAGCAATTGGCACACTATCATCATGACTCATTATATCATAATTCATAAATAATGCTATATAACAAAGTTTTGTTATTCACCATATGAAATTTTCTTCCCTTATCATACAATTTTCATGAAGAAAAATATCCATATCATTATCTTATATATTCCATACCCATATCTATATCATCAGCTTTTATTACATCATTATTTTCTAACTATCATCATTTTTTACTCTAGAGTAGGAGTGATTTCCAATCAGAATTTATTAAATCATATTCTATTATTAAAAAAATCCATAATAAAACCATAACCAAACATGAGTTCAATCATTAATATTAAAACCATGCTCAAATATGAGCATATATATCATAAACTCAAAATCATGTATCACATTAACATGTATAAGCATCGCATTGATAATCAACATTAAATCAAAATAACTAACACATCAAGAAAATTAAATAGAACCATAAAGAATAGTTCATATACATTAGAAATGGTATTATAATAATTTCTCAATGTCCAATATACATTATGGAACATGCCCTCATTAAAAATACATAATATCATCATGTCTCAAAAAATACATATATAATATAAAATTTAATGAGGATCTTGCTACTACCACCTTCACCTAGACAACTTACATCTAGAACTCCTATGTACCCACATTCTCTCCACCACCCTCATAAACCTCCATCTTCTCATCTCTTCCACCCACCTCTTCTTTTTCCCCAACCTCCTCTCATCCATCCCTACCACATCTCCACCATCCCACCATCCTCTTTATGTCTCTCCTCCTATAAACCTCATATATATCCTCTCCCTAAATTTTCATTTCCTATAGTAATGTGCCACCTCCACTATACACTCACATAGAAATAATCCATGGGATAATAACATAGCCAGCCTCTCTATTCATGTCCTCTCCTACCAATATTTGTATCCTACCATATTCCCTACATACACCACATCATATCTATGTACCCACAACACTATCACCTACCTTTTCCATCCATCTCATACCACTCAATGCTCCATCTAAGGTCCCTAGTAAGGGATATCACATTTCACGCATGTGAATATGTGAGCACATGTTATGAGACCTTGATGGATACCACTTAATACATTTTAACCATCCTACTAGGTAACACTTTAATAATATCAAGCTTAAGTATATACCCATGCCTATATCCCCCTATATGACTACCATAAAAAATCATGTTGTTTCAACTCATCTAGGACTCACCTATAAAATAGTACATCTACATGATGCACTAGAATACCTCTTCCCCTTATCCAATACCCATATATAAATAGATCCTTTAGCTATCTCACCTCCTAAGCTTCATCTGGTTAGCCAACAAAAATATGATCTCATTACCATATGCATATAAATTTCATGGCTTTTATGTTATTCCCATCTTATAGCCACCAAGTGAAGATCCCTATACATCGATGAAAAAAAATTATCCCACACAAAAATGTACTCATTCTCTAGAATATTTTCCAAAAAAAATTCTTGTCTAAAAAAATATCAATCTTATCAAGAAGCAAGACACCATCATGATCATCCATCAAAAATAGAAATACATACTATTATTTATCCCTCTAGATTCATATCTAAGCCTAGTCTAATACCCCATAGTAGGTTATCTATTCACCCACTCTATCGCCACTATTATGAGGTAATATGAATGTCACTACAATACACCATCACCCTATTCATCAAGATTCATAGGATCCATGGTACATCCTCAAATATCATATTCATCTTCCCTATGATTATATTTAAGTTACTCATCTCTAATTTCTATTTATCTCCTAATATCATGACCATTGCATGATCTACTTGGATATCAAGCATCCATTCTACATCTACCAGCCCTATCATTACTAAAAAATATTTCTCCTTGTCATAAAAACATTCTTAATAAATCAATCACCCCATATCACATTCCACACATCACCAATGATAATCACTCCTATAATAATAAAAAATCATTCAATTTCCATTTCTTATAACTAACTATTCTTTAGCTTTCCCTCAACATAGACACTAATTACACTAGCATAGGTGATTATCTCTTGGTACAAACACTTCAAATCTATGCTTGAATGCCTCACTAAATTTCCTATGAATATACATTTCTCTTAGTATCATAGACACTTCTCTATCCAATAAGTATTCTCATAAAATATAGATGATTAAATAGATAGGAAATATTCTCCCCTTATATGTGTAAATATTTTGGATTTGATATAGATATTTATCCATTATAATATGATGAAGATTCCACTTTATAATGTGTAGATACTATGGGGAATCATATAAATGATGTAAAATCCAACACAAAATTCCATAAGGTAAGAACCCCTTTAAGCTCTACATTTTATCCTTTTGTATAAGAGTGAATTTGCACCCTCTATGAAAATTCCCTTTTTGCTTTTATCCATCTTATAAAACCAAGTTCGGAGGCTTAATTACACATAAGCCCACTACTTGCATCCCACTTGGTGCCTATTTTGAGTTTCAGTCGAGGAGTTTTTGTCAAGGATTCCCATGCAATGTCTAGACATCAATGCGGCATGCTTACATCCTTGGTAGATCCCTGTGGTTGAACCTATAGAGGTATTAAACTTCTCATTGGGATTCAAGTTTTAACACACTCTTCAGATGAATGACCAAATTATGGTCATTTTCTTCACCCTTTCCTTCAAATTCATTCATGAAACAAGCTTTTCATCTTCTACAATCTTCAAGCATTCAATCTAGCACTTCAAGCAGCATTTCAAGCACTCCATTGCAGCAATAACTTCACTCCATCACTTTGATAGAGAAATTTTTGGACAACACCATTGACACAAAGGATCAAGTACTCTCATTTTCTCCCCCAAGCATCCTTGAGTGCTCTTAGTGGAGGTGGTAATCTTCCCTTTCCTCTCCTCTATCACTTGGTTGAGTAAGAACACTTACTATTTTGTAGTGTTTTGGTATTCTCTTTTATAGTACTTTCTTTATCACACCTATTTTCTTGGTTTTCTGTGGAGGTGGAAAGGTCAAAATGAGCTCTAAATGAGGTAGGCCCCTATACAACCACCCAACATTTTACTCCTCTTTGTGTGTAGGTGAGTGTGTTCTCAAGGAGCTAGCTGGTGAACAAGTTTCTTTGTGAGATCCCTCTTGCCACCCTAACTCTTGAATTTTTACTTTATCACATTAGGGAGTATTCCATTTACTTAATCACATTATTTTGGCCATTTAGTAGTAGTTAGCTAGGCCATTAGCTTGTTTTCCTAGGTTTGACCTTATCTCTTCTATTGTATGGCCGTACGGATGCGAACACCCTTTAGAGATGCCAATGTGCCATGCTGTCATCCAAAGACCATGCTTTCATCCTTGGGTAGAGAGCTTCTTGAGGCATACTATTGAACCTGAAAACCAACTTTCCTAGCATTGTTCTCTATGTTGGGTCTCTAGAGTGATTGAAGGACCTTATAGTCCTCATCATTCTCACCCCACATATCCTAACACCCCATTAAGCTGACGTAAGTTAGGGAAGCCTTTTGCATCTTGGCCCTCCATAACTTGGGGCCTTGCATGTGGTGGTCCCCCTCTCTTACATTTTTGGTGAACCAGACATGAACCAATATCTGTTCATCCATTGGTGTTGATACCTCTCTCATGTACCTCATGAGTGTTATTTTCTTGAGTGTTGTGAAGGTTTATGAGCATCACAACCTAGTCTACAACTTCTGGGTATATTTTTAGGAGAAGTATATGACACCTCCTGATGGAAAGGAAAAAGGTCTCTAATAGTTTCACTACAATCCTTTTCTCTAGTCTCACCATTTGTCTAGTTATGTAGGAGTAGTTGTTGAGGAATGAGATGGGATTCGTTGATGAAACCAATCACATTCCCACTCCCCTTGTGTCTCCTACACCATTGTTAATAAACAAGCATGCGGCCATTCAAATTCCTGTAGAATATGTCTCCACTCTCTCTAAAGGATTGGGCAACTTAGAAAATCACTTGGAAAGAAATCTAAAGATGGCTAGAGCTACTCGGGTTGTTAGCAAATTAAAACATATGATGGATAAAGATTGAATAGGAATAAAGCTTCTAACTAGGTCCTTAGTCTCATCAAAGGATGTGCTCCTTCAAACAATCCTAGCTTTGTACAAGGAGCCACTTTTGAAGAGTGTGAATGATAGTTAGGACTATCGATGCCTCCCACATCCATTTACATGACTGACATAGTCCCCTCTATCAATATCCCTTTTGTTTTTGAACAACTAGAAACTATCAAAGTAAATAGGGACCCCTTAGGATTTAGCTTCACCCCCTGTCACCTCTAGTGCTAGAGGATTTAGCAGGATAAGTGGTGGGGGATTTGGTAGTGGAGGTGGTGCTAGTGGAGGTAGTTTTGGTGGAGTTCATGGTGCTTTGGTGGAGGCCTTGTTGGTGGTGGTGGCTCTGGTAGTGGTTATGGTGAAGGTCACATTGGTGGAGTTTTTGGAGGAGGTTCCTCTAGCCCTCTATCGTCTAATTACCCCATTCGGAACACCCTTCTTTAGAATATGGGTAAGATGCAGAGCCACTTAGTGAGTCTTTCCCAAGCCTCAGCCCAACCCCTCTTCCAGCACAACCCATTGTCAGTTGTGATCTTGAAAACTCCCTTCCCCCAAGGAATGGAGATCCACAAATTTGAAAAGTATAGTGATAAAAGAGATCCAAAGACATATGCGTCCACCTTTAATTCCTTGTGCACAGACTTCTTCCATAACAACGCGTTGATTCCCAAACTGTATCCCCGATCTCTCAAGGATACAATGCTCAAGTGGTACTGTTCCTTGCCTGACAACACTATCTTCTCATTTGACAAAATTGTAAATCAATTCCTTAGACAATTTCAAGCAAACATCAAGTTGAAGATAACCTTTTCAGATCTTGTCCAATGTAAACAAGGGGATAAAAAAAAATCAATGATTTCATAGCACGCTATCAAGTGCTCCTTTCACAAATCTTGTATTAATTGAATGATTCTGACATGCAAAAATTATTCATAGGGAACTTACAAAGACCTTGGAGAGAGAATTTCACCCTTATAAAGTACCCTTCTTTTGTGTACTTGTGTGTAGCCTTACAAGAGTACCAAAAAATTAGTTTGGGTGATCCTCCTCACACTGCCATACTAAAGGAAAGTCCATCATATCAATTTCTAGGAAAGGTAAGGCCATTACAAATGTAGTTTCCACTGCAGACAACAGTGGCCTTAGGAACAATTGAAAATTCACAAAGTTATCAGAATCTTATTCATCTATTTTGCTAAATCTATTAAAGGATAAGATCGTAAGCTTGTCGAATCCTAAGCCTGTGAAGGAACCTTACCATAATTGGTATGATGGGAGCACTTATTGTTAGTACCATTGAGTTAATGAACATGATACCAAACACTACATGAAACTACGTCATGAGATAAAGGACTACATCGAGGACAATACCATTCATCTCAATGGGAGTAAACAAAATGCTAACAAATTAGTGCTGAAAGCTAATAGTGAATTGAAGATATACACATATCCATTTTGTTGTGCATTTTTTGCAAACACGCCCCACTAAAAGCAGGGACCCTCTTTTGCTTTGGTTTTTTGTGTCTTGGCCCTTTCATTTTGAGGTTTTATCTTGCTTTGGCATGTGCTTAAATGTTCATTTTGATTTCCTAAGTGATTCCCCTAAGTTATTCCCCTAAGTTATTCATTGAAAATCTTTAGTTTCGAGTGAATTTCAGGTTTTCACCCTAGTTTGGGACTTTCCACCTTGGCTAGATTTTCTCGGATCCTACTCAGACTCCGGCTGAGCACTCTAGTTCAGATATTTTTAGTCTTTCCATAATTTTGCGTGGGTCAGATTTTTCCAAATTCCTTCCTGTCATCGGGTTCCTGAATTTTCTTGGTTGTCTTGTCAGTGGCATTAATGTTTGTTTGTACGAGCTTTGAACAATGTATTTAACCAATCTTTGATGAATTTTGCACCATTATGCTTTATTTTTTCTCATCGATTGAGCTGATTTTGTTCTTTGAGTATTTGATTTGATTTTGGGTGTTGAGTTGGTGAATTGCTCGATTTAAGTGGAAATTTCCAATGCATTTCTTCCGTTGTTCTTTGTGGACACCGTTAAAACTTACATTTGCTATTTCTGAGGTCAATTTTTGCTTCATCAATGGTATGTATTTGATTACCTTGCTTTTGGTTGATGAAATTTAGTGTTGCTTTGGCATTTTGGGTTTATTCGGGTTCAAATTTCTGCATGTTTGAAAGTTTGATCATTTCATGGTTAGGGTTGCATGACATGGTTTAATTTCTGGCTTCCCAATTAGTTTATGTGATTCATCATTTTCTTGCATTATGAGAAACCTTGCTTGAGAACCATGATTTCCCCCCAGTAAAGAATTAGCAGCTGAAATGATTGAATCCTAAGTTTGCCTATGTGTTAATGGCAAATTTGTGGGGGTTTGACTTAGGACATCACTGTTTAACTTTAGTTTGCTTCCCAATTGGACTAGAATTCTAAGAAAATCTATGGAAGGCCCATACCAAACTTGTCTCAAGCCTAGATTCTCTAAATTTATGATTGATCCATTAGTTTGAGTGAAATTTCCATTTAGTGTCAGAGTTCAGGTTTCGTTCTCTATTTGAGATTTTCTAACTCCAACAGATTTTTCAGCTTTGGAGGATTTCCCCAATCTTCTTCAATTTCCCAGAATTCGCATACTTTCAGAGTTTTACCTTATCTTCGGATTTCCTTCGGCTTTGGATTTTCTTGAAATCCTTGATTCCCCATTTTTTCCAAATTTACAAAGTGTCTTTGCCTTCGTGGAAATCTGTCTCTGGAAGATTTTCCTAGAATTTGATGAAATATGAAGGAATATGAAATAGTATGATGTGTTCATAGGTGATGGTGCATTTTATGGTTATTTCATGCTATCTTTAGATCTCACATTTTGTTTATTGATTAATAATGATTGGATTGAATTTCTAATGGGTGTTTTCATGATTATTTCGCTAGAATCCGTCTGGCCTGGAATTCTCTGAAATTCCTCCCTAACCTAGATTTTGTGGATGGTCCTAAAACCCAAAGTTTAACATGATCATTCTATATTGGTTTTAATTTTATTTAATGATGATTTTGATTGATTAACTTTTGTTGGTGTGATCTTTATTATGTTTCCCTCGTTAAGTGTAGGCTGAATCTAGCAAGGTAATAGCTGGAAAGACTAAGGGTGAAAAGGAGGGATTTGCAGTGTCTGAAGCAGAAAGAATTAAGATGGACATCAAGAGAAAAATCCCAGAGAGTAAGATCACCTCCATTTGGTCGGAGGTAACAGATACCAATGTTGGACTATGGGATTATAAGGAGTTCAAAGGTAGAATGGCAACACAAGATCTTCCTCTGGTGGCTAAGAGAATGTTAGAATCAAGATTGGCACATGTGGCTAGTTTCCCTTCCACAGTTTATGTTATGAGTTGTTCCTTGAGTGTTCCAGCACTATGAAAGTGATACAGAGAATAATTGGTCCTCAAGGGAGGCTTGTGGTGAACTTGAACCATGTTTCCATTACTCAGACTTTTGATATGCCAGATAGATCTCATGTGGTGGCATTCAACATGGAAGCAACCAAGGAGTACTATGAAGAACATACTATCAAATCTTAGCAGCTCATCAATTCCTAGCTAGAGAAACCCAAGTCTCATTAGTCCAAGCTGCATAAACAGCTATTTAGGGAAAATTTCAAGGAGTATTATGACACCATCACTCTTCTTAGCAGGGTGATTTGATTGAATAATGTTGGTACATTTGAGAATTGGATGTGCCATGTGATTGTGAGGATGGAATAGGAAAAGACCGACTATCATTGGGCAGGTGGCATAAGCATAGTGATTCATAAACAATTGTCCAATGTTCTACAAACCCAAACCTTCACAATGACCCCGTACTTAGTCTATGCACTTGCAATATTTCATCCATACAAGGGATTGAGTACTAGGGGCACATTTGGATAGGATATTATTTATGAGGTGTCCCCTCAATTGCATTTGGGAAGCTCAAGCTATAGGAGGGTGAATGATGCATTCACCATGCATATCACCAGATTACTTCAGGGAGCGAAGCATGTGAGGATTTCAGACCAAGCTAAGGAGTTAAGTAAGAGATATGGTGCTTGGTTCATTCAATTCTAAACCTTCTCATACATCCAGGTTGATGGTTGTCAAAGGGCTCCATACAAGCTTCCATGGTGTCCCACTGATCATATCATACTTTTGGAGGTCACTCGACAGATATGTGACTTTGATGCCATTGTCAAAAGAGACAAACATAAGACTGGTTTTGGCGGAGACTTCATCTTGAGGATAGGTATTAGGCAGGCATGCCCTTCTATTATTTATGCCCAAGCTTCAAAAGAAGAAATGAGTACTCTTGGCTTATCTTTCCATTCCAAGAGTTCCAAATTTGATATAACAGGTGAAGCCCAAAAGAAGGCTAGTAGATAGTATAGCCATAAGGTTGATTTGGAGGACTACTAGGCCAATTGCAGTGATGAATATGAGGTCAGAAAGAAGAATTTTTCTCACCTTCCAGTTAAATCAGTCTATTTATATAATGTGAAGGTAGTTCCTGATCAATGGGAAGATGATGGGAATATGATTCAAGGCCATGCTTATGAGGTGGTAAAGGATAGGCCAATTGGTGATGTGGATTGGCTAGAAGAAGAAAAGACAAAATTAAAATAGTTAATGGATCTGGTCACCAAGTTTACCAGAATGTGGCAAAAGCATAAAATGTGGGAGTTAGAAAATGAAGGTGTACAGTGCACCTATGAGATAATGGGAGATTTGGACCCTCACTCCACTTCTGAGGAATCAACTGAGCAAGATCCTAAAGGAAAAGGGAAGTTGGATTCTCCTTCCAAGATTAAGATTAAAGGTATTCAGGTGGAGGAAGCCCAAGAAACAGAAAAATAGAGAAAGCCAATTGATAAGAAAAGATAAAGGACTAAGAAGTCTAGTAAGGAGGAAACTGAAAAGTAGATTCCTAAGGTCGATGTTCCTATGCCCAAAAGAACGAGAGTTGTGAGATTATTACAAAAGATAGGTTCCAAGGAGGGAGTTGAAGTGGGTACACCTATGGTAGATATAGATATTTCAAGTGAAAAGATACAGGTATACACAAGGAGGTCTAGGACTCCTTCCCCCAAGGATAGTGTACCCAAAGTAGATCCTCCTCCAGTTACTTCCCATGAGGAGCAGCATGATGATGTTCCTCCTTCCCATGAAGCTCAAAGAAAACTAGGTGAATCTGAGAAAGTTGAAGATCATCTAGATACAGAGGGAGAGGAATTTCATGAGGGTGAGCTTTACCATGTTGAAGTAGAAGTAGAAAATATAATGCAGTCTCCCTTGGTTTCATATGTAGTGTCACCTATTGGAACTGAAGAGGTTAAATCTCCCCAAAGAGAGAAGCTAAAAGCGTTCCATCACCTGAGCACAAGGAGGAACATGCTGAAGAGGAAAGAAAGACAAATGAGACTCCTGAGAGGCAAGGTTTGAGTGAAGAAGCACCTAAGGGTCAGCAAGAGGAAGTGGGACAGAGTGAAGTGTAGTTAGAGTTCACTATCCCAGATTGGTTGGACAAAGAAATAAAGAGAAAGAAGGTTGTTGTGGAGGATACTCCACCTAACTGGGATGAGTTGTTGGCCAAGATTGGAAAAGACAGGGTAAGAAGAAGGCCAAGGTTATCTCAAACATTGAAAGAGATGAGGCAAGTAATAAGGTGGTTCATATTGCAACTCCTCCTCTAGATAAGAATAGAGATGAGATAACTACAAAGGATTATAATGTGCAAACTTTCAATTTTGGGCCTACTTTCATTGAGCAGGACATTGAAGATTATCAAGGTTCTAGCATAGTTATCTTGGGGAGATTAAGGACGTTCAAACTAAGCAGGAGCTGCAGAAAGAAAATGAAAAGCTTAGGAAATGCTTAGAGGATCTAATGAAACCCTTGCAATCCATTCACCCCTTGGCTTCTGCTACAAAACACTTACCCTAGGAAACTATCACTGAGCTCGAAAGAATAAATGCTTCCACTCTTGCTACTACAAATTGTTTGGAAGGGGTATGAACCAAAGGAAACGAGGCTATTAAGGATATTCTATCAACGTGGAAAGATGCTATGAGGGTAACTAATTGGTTCAATTAGGTGTTAGCTTAGGAAAAAGAAGATACAGATCTCCTACTATAGAAAACTAAAACCATTATGAAGTATACCAAGGATAAGCTAGTAAATGATAGAATTCCCTCTTCCTCTAGAGCTGCTAAACCTTGGGAATGGTTTGAAGCATTGCAGATTAGGAAAAAGGTTTTGAAGAATATTTACATGAAGAGGAGGAAAATTCATGATACCCTAGCTGGTGTCTACAATGGCTGCATTGCTTTCTTTGAGATTATGATAGGGAGAAGGAAGATGTCACCTAATTATTTGAGTTTGGAGCAGTTGAGAAAGTGGTGGCATGATGTTTATGCTCTAGTCAGTGATGATTTTGTCATTGAACACTTGTTAGATGATGCAGCCACCTACATTGTTGTTATTGATAAATACCTAACATATAAGATTGAATGGGATAAGTTAGTGAAACAATCAAGGGCATAAATTACATCGATTGAGAGACAACTTAAGGTTTTTCCTTTACCACCTGTGGCCAACTTGGATAGGGTGCTTTTGAAGGTGCATGAAATGTTGGATCAAAAGAAATACAAAGGGGAAGGTAGTTAATGATGGGTTACACCGAGATTTGTGGTTCCCTATTATTTTGGCATGCATTGGTCTGAGCTACATTGGACATCCCAGGCTGACGTGGATGAAGTTCATGCATTTAATGTATATTTTATCTCATTTTAAATTTCTCTTGGCTGACTTGTTGTGCCTAAGTATTATTATAAACCCTATCTAGGCTGACATGTTTTGAGGGGTTCTATAAATATGGAATTTTTCCTCACTTGTAAGGGATAGACATAATTATAGATATAGACAAATAGAGAGATAGTTAGAGTGAATTAAGTAGAGCAGGAGTTAGCAAGTAGTTGTTCTCAAGAAAATATTGTAACAAAAAGCTAGAATTGTTGCTATAGTGGATAATTTGATGCAAGTAATGACATTGTGATTTGGTGCCATACTTGTGTTTCTTCTTATCTTGCATGGTTTTGGTTATTCTATCTTTAGAATTGCTTTGAGGAAAATTGATATTTAGAGTTATATTTGATTCAATAATGTTTATGGTTTGATATTTGAAGTGTTGCAGCAATCCCTGGTCCATACTTTTTGCAACCAACTGATTATTAGTTGCTTTGCAAAGTTAGCCTAGACATTTATATTTATTGTGCTTAGTTCAATTGTGAGGTTTTATTCATTTCAATTGCAATAGGGTTGTGTGAATGAATATTCATGATCTGAAAATCTTAACACCTTAGAAGATTGCACCATTTCTATAAGATTGTAGATTCATTTGGGTCAAGTAGGAATTAGTTTTGAGGGATTGGTCAATTTCAAGTGTTTTGTCATTTGCATTATTAATCTTAGGTTTAGTGTTAGATCTAGAGATCTCTTTGAAACCCTTATATCTTTTTTTATTTCTTTGATTATTGGGTTAGATTTAGGATTGGAGTATCATCATATTGCTAGATATGATAAATGAGATTCAATATTTTGCTTATAGTAAGGTCCCATTGTGATTACCAACATTTTCACATTTATCACTGAGTTGTTTATGCATTGTCAAGTCCTGATATTAGAGTCCTTGGGGTTATCTCTTGAGGCTTGCTGATAGAGATTTACCTTTTAAGAGAGATAGGATTTCATATTTTGTGTGATTTATTGTTGTGCAGAAAACATGATCAACAGATTGGCGCTAGAAGGAGGGCCTGAATAAGCAAGCTGGATTTGTTTTTGAATGCCATCTCTCTAGAAAGATTCAAAAGAAGAATCAGATCTACTCCAGGAGAGGAAGAATTTTAAGAATTCCTAGACCCTACTAGGTCAAGAAAGAACAATATAAGGGGAGAATCATTATCCTCTTGTCCACCTCTGTTAGCTCCATCATCCTCATCTTCATCAAGTTCATCTAAGTCTAAGTCTAAGGTCATTCCCATTCCACAACCTCAGCCAGTCATAAATCAACCATTACCACCTCCACCTCTACCAATGGATTTTGTAGCGAATAACCCATCTCCATTGAGTTTCGCTAATTATAGTGTCATGCCCAAAAACCCTAAACACTTTTGGTCAAAATTCTGTGTCAATGATCCCAATAGAACCATTGAGGAACACATTAGGATCTTTTAGACTAGCCTTAAGGATAGAGGGATAAACCATGAGGATGTAGCATGTAGACGCTTTCTTTATTCATTGGGGGAGGATGCATTCTATTGGTATAATCATTTACCTGCTGGGTCTATCCAACATTGGACTGAGCTAGAGACTACATTCTTGCAGAAGTTTCAGATTCCCATCAGCCCCAATGAGCTCTATCTCCAATTCACTAATGTTAAGCGAGAGATCAATGAGCCTATAACATCCTTCAACAATAGGTTTCATTGTGCTTATACCAAACTGTAGGCCCCTTATGTTTTTGATGAGCCTACTGCTTTAGAAGTTTATTATGAAGGACTTGATACTCTGACAGCTACCTTTATGAGGTGGAGTAATAACCCTCTTGCTAATCTACTTGATGCATATGTAGAGGCTGTGAAGGTTAGCACTTTTTTAAGGCAACATTTGTCTGAGAATTTACCCTCATTAGGACCCATTGCTTACCCTAGAAAAGTTCCAGCTCTCAACCAGGCTCTTGCCAACCATACTCCTATTATAAATCCGGTACCTCTGTTGCCTCTGGTCCCTCACCTAGGACCTCCTATGAGAGAAGTTTCACCCACAATTAGTTACCCTAAAAAAAATGTGAATCAACCTCTTCATATACAGCCTCAGGCTAGCTATCCCACATTCATGCAAAATTTTGAAGTATTGAACCAATCATTGAATGCCAATGCAGTGGTAGGGTACCCCTAGAATAATGTGAATCGACCTCCATATATTAATCCTGATAAGGAGAGACTGGATGTATTTTTTGAACAAGTGAAGAAGCTAAATATGGAGGTGACTTACTTGAGGAACTAGAATAGTCAGTTGCAAGCTATTCAAAGAAATATGCAGTACAATTAGAATAGAGAAAATCCATAAGGACAACACTTTGATAGAGGGAAATGTCATGAAAGAGGATATAACTAGGAAAGAGGATACAACAATGACAGAGGGTATAACAATGATCAAGGATTTAATAATGACAGAAGGTATAATAATGATAAAAGATAGAATTATGATAAAGGACAATCCTCAGGCTAGAACTTTGACAGAGGGCAAGGTGGTAGATGAGGGTTTGATAGGAGGCAACCACCAGGATAGAACATAACTTTGAACATAGGGCCTAACAATGGAGGAGTCCCCACCCCATTGGATCAACCACTCAATCAACCTGTCAATCAATCTGTCAATCAACCAATTAATCAAGAGAAGCCTCCTAGCGGTGTATATCTAGCTGAGGTTCCTTTATCAGGATGGCGTAGGCTCCATAAAATGAGTCAACATTCCGAGTTAGATTTTCAAGAGTTCCAAATAGCATCCTCAATCTTTTAGTATGAAGTGGAGAATAATGCAGGTAGTTAGGAAATGGTACCATATGTTCCCTATGATTCATCAGTGTTGGTACTAAATCATGCTCCTTTTCCACAAAGTAAAGAGAATGTTCCTAAAGAGGAATCTGACTAGTTGAAGGAAGAGGTAGACCAGGTATGTAATGGGGATGAAATTACACAGTTATTCAATGAGAATTCAGTAAAAAACAATGGTCCCAGGGATGAAGAAGATGCTTTTGTTGAATAAGTACAAACCTTCCAGAGACCTGTTAAGAAGTATGACTTGAGGGAATTACCACATAGACACCCACAAGTTGGAGGCCTCTTCACTACTTCCATTCCATTGAACAATTTCAACACTCCTCTAGATCTTAATGCTAGCAATAATACATCACTGCCTCAAGTGTCTAGGCAATATTTATCTCAAGATCAAGGGCATACTAACATGCCAAAAGGGAGAGGTGCTGATACAAATAAGGATAAGGCGATGGAATATCCAAAGGAGACCCCTGCTGATCTGAGTGAGGAGCAACTAGCCATGTATGTTGTTGAGGAACTCAAAAAATTAAAGGTAAGTCTATCTCCATTTGAGTTACTAAGAGTTCCAACCATTAAGAATGTAGTTCTAGGAGCTTATAATGCAAATTCCATGTCACAAGATAAATCAGTTAGCAAAAGTGTCAATAGAGCATCTAGTTCTCAATCAGTAGGAAGAAAAAATCAGACTCATAATCAGGTCCATGTGCCTCCTGGGGATAAGGGAAAAGATAAGGATAAGAATCAAGTTGCTCAAGTGGATACTCCCTTAACTTTGATTCAAGGGAAGAAAAACACACCTCCCTTCCTGACTTCTATTTGAATATTTGGTAAGAATTTGCATAATTGTTTGTTGGATTCTAGTGCTTCAACCAATGTTATTCCCTTTGGTGTCTATAGAGCTTTGGGTATTACTCTTACTGACTCACAAAAGAAAGTCACACAATTGGATAGGACTAAAGTCAATGTTGTAGGGGAGTTAAATATGATTCATATGCAGATTGCTTCTAATCCTAGAATTCAACAGGTCCTTAATATATAGGTAGCTGACATACTTGATGCTTATGGCCTAATCTTGGGAAGATACTTTACCAGGGCTTTGAATGGATATGTCTCGACTGATCACTCTCATATGTGACTTCCCTGGAAAGGAGTGCTAAAATAGATAAGAATTGAAATAGAACCCAAAATGAAATGCATGATCACAGAATATTAGAAGACCTCTACTAAAATTTTGATATCAAAAGTAAGTATGGGTAACTATGTACTCACAGCCCCTCTTGTGGAGTCAAATGTAGAGGAATTTCTTATGTTCCACACAACACCTATTGACCTTAAAGTAGAATCCAGTGGTACTGAAGCCCTAGTCAAACCGGTTGAAAATGATGATGATCTAGAAGATAATTAGCTGGGCTTGCTAGATAATTTTCAAGAGTTCATTCAGAAGTGTATTTAAGATCAGGTTCAGTTGGGAAGAGGAATGAACTTTGGAGAACTACTCTTGCCTAATTGGTGCAGGGTGCATAATGCCTCCCATTCAAAACAAGACTATTGCACGTGCTAGGCTGCGGTAGAATAGATACATAAATGTATTGATCCCACTCCATCAGTAAAAATTGATATCCAAAATGTCCAAGAGGATCCCAATGGAAAAAGAGTGATGCCTTCTGAAGGACCATCTAGTAGCAATAGTACAAGTGAAAAATCAATGAAGTTTGCAGTTGCTGGTTGTTGGATTTTAAGATTTGATGGGTCCAAATCAAAGCAAGGAGCTGGGGTAGGTTTTGAGCTAATTAGTCCAAGAGATAAGACATTCTTTGCTGCTCATAGACTTCAATTTCATTGTATGAATAATGTAGCCGAATATGAGGCTTTAGTCCATGGGTGGTTAATGGAATTAAAGAAAAAGGTTAAGATTTTGCAAGTTTTTGGATACATCAATCATAACCCATACTATCCCTCTCAATCCAGGAGTAAAACCTTTCAGACAGAGGCGAAGGCCCATCAATGCTCTACTAGAACACATACTACAGAAGGAAGTGCAAAAAATATTGTCTGCTAGAGTCATTTTTCTAGTAAGACATTCTACTTGGGTTGCAAACCTAGTTCCAGTGCAAAAGAAAAATGTTGAAATCAGGCTATGTGTAGATTTCAAGAACCTAAACAGGGCATCAGAAAAGGATAATTATCTAGTACCCTCACTGGATGAAGTACTCCAGATTGTCAATGGATCTTAGATGATGTATTTCTTGGATGGTTTTTTAGGATACAACTAGGTCATGGTGTAGTATGAGGATAGGCACAAGACTACTTTCACCACCAAGTTGGGCACTTTTTCCTACAGGAGGATTCCCTTTGGCTTGATTAATGTTGGATCCACATTCCAAAGAGCCATGGACATCTCCTTTAAAGACATAATTGGTAAGTGTATAATCATTTATATGGATGATCTGGCAATCTTCTCCAAGAAGAGAGGTGATCATATCTCAGATTTGTGTAAGGTGTTCTAGAAATGCAAAGAGTTTGGAATATCCCTCAATCCAAAGAAATGCATCTTTGGAGTTACAGAGAGTAAATTGTTGGGACATGTTCTCTCTGAGAAGGGAATTTCCATTGATTTAGAATGAATAGAAGCTATACTCAAGATCCTGTCGCCTGCTAGCAAAAAAGAAATGAAATCATTCTTTGGCAAGATCAACTTTGTGAGGAAGTTCATCACTGGATTCGTAGAAATAGTCAAGCCCCTAAATGAAATGTTGAAGCATGAGGCCAAAGTTGAATGGAATGTAGAATCAAAGGAAGCATTTGTAGAGATAAAAAAAAGGCTATTGTTGAAGCTCCTGTTTTGGTGAGTCTAGATTATGCTAAACCATTCTATATATATTTGTTTGGTTCTGATCATTCTTGTGCTGCTATGTTAACTCAAAAATTGGGTCAAGGAAATGAACATCCCATAGAATTTATAAGTGCACCATTGAAGGATGCAGAGCTGAGATACCCAAGTGTGGAAAAGTAGGCTTATGCCTTAGTCAGGGCTATAAAGAAGTTTAGACATTATAGCCTCAGAAACAAGGTCTTCGCTATAGTTTCTAATCCTACAGTTAAGCTATTGTTAATGCAGAGTAAGCTTGGAGAATGCAGGGATAAGTGGGTAACTATGTTACAAGAGTATGATATTCAGATTCAACCCATGAAGCTAGTAAGAGGGCAAGGACTTACAAGGACAATGGAAAAGGTAGGCCTTGATCTTGTGGCCCAACATTACAATCTAGAGGATGTTTCCCCTGGTGAATGGTATGATGACATCGTTCATTATCTCCTGACTCAAAGATGCCCTAATCATCTTAATGCAGTACAAAGAAGGGCACTGTGCTTAAAGAGTGATAGTTTCATGTTGAAAGGAGTTGTTTTATATAAGAAAAATCATGAGGGTGTTTACTTAAGATGCCTAGGAAAGGTAGAGTCTGAGAGAGTGATGTTGGAATTTCATGATAGATATGGTACAGGCCATGGGTCAACACGTTCTACAGCAAACCAGATTATGAGAGTTGGTTACTATTGTCCTACATTGTTCAAGGACATACACAACCATGTCAGAACTTGTCATGTGTGTTAGACTACAGCGACTAGAGAGAAGTATGCAACACTCCCACTCCAACCAGTCTTTGAGGTAAAACCTTTCACACATTGGGGGATGGACTTCATAGGTTCAATCAATTTTCCTTCCTCTATAGGTCACAAGTATATCCTTAATGTCATTGATTATTTTACAAGATGGACTAAGATGCTTGCTTGCATGCAAGTAATGTACTTCTGAGGTGGTAATTAATTTCATCAAATAAGGTATCATTAACCATTTTGGATGTCCTATATCTTTGGTTTGTGATAATGGTCCTCCATTTTCATCGTTGAAGTTTTCTAATTGGGCTTTTGATCATGGGATTATTTTTAATTTTGAATCAAACTATTACCCTCAGGGTAATGGTTTGGATGAATCTTCCAACAAAAATCTCCTAACTATTATCTACAAACTGTTAGAAAGAAATCCCGAGGATTGACACACCCAACTCAGATTTTCTCTCTGGGCAGATCATACAAGACATAACACTTCCATAGGATTGTCACCTTACCACCTAGTTTATGGGTTAAAGCCTGTGTTTCCTATTTAGTTGAAAATCCCTACCTTATAGTTCATTAATGACTATTATGATGAGGGAGATAAATGTGAGGCCAGACTTGTTGAATTGTTACACCTTGAGGAAAAAAGAGATGAAGCCCTAGAAAAATTTTCCAAACATCAGGGGGTAGTCAAGAGATGGTTTGATTAAAGAGCCAAGGTAAAGGATTTTAGGATTTCTGACTTGGTTCTTTACTGGGATAAATCCCATGACCATAAGGGAGAGCATGGAAAATTTGATAAACTTTGGCTTGGCCCTTACCAGATTTTAGAAATTCTAGGAGATAATGCTTTCCGTTTGAAAACTCTCACTAGAGAGAACATCCCACTACCTATTAATGGGCAGTATTTGAAGCATTATTTCCAGTCTTGAGCTATTTTTATCTCTTTTCTTGTATATAGTTAGAGTAGGTTTCCCTTTCTACTTTGCTTTTGTTTGTTTTGGTTAGTGTGGGTTTGCTTTTGGTTTGGTTTGTTTTTGCTCTGCTCTTGCCTTGAAGGTTTTCTTATTTTCTTCTAGATGTGTTGCACCTACATGGAAAATATATCATTATCTATGACTATTCTAAGTATTTTATTGGTGGACTCCAGTCTAGTTTCTTGGAAGGATGGTTGAAGTCTTTGCTATTGCCAAACAGTCTAAATGTTTGATTTATAGAAGATGGGTCACTCGTTTTGATTTGAATTTGAAATATTTTCAAATCTTATATCTTTCATACATCTTAAGAATCTTGATGTTGCTGTAGGATCCTTGTCAACTCCTATCAGGTGAAAAATCATATTTCTTCTTTAGTGTCACTGTGGTTCTCACCCCTAAGTGTGAACTTCATTCTTCACAAGCTGAAATAAACAATGACACAGAAAATAATATCAAAAGAAAGAAAAGTGAAATATTGAAAATCAAAAGAATGAATTCAACTTATCAGGAGTATCTGAATATCTCTATCGGGGCTATAGACACCTGACTAGAAAAAGAGATATGTTCAGGAGAGTCACAACGATAACCTCATATGGGCTATAGATGCCTAACTAGCAGTGAGGCTCTATCCAACTTGATTTTGAAGTTAGAATCTTTATGTAGCCTGTCCTAACTGAACTTGGTTTCTGCAGTAGCTCAAGGAAGGAAATGAACTCATATGCACACATTTGGATTTTTAGTTTCTGAAAGATTCAGTCTACCCCTTTTGTTTTGATTCTTTAATCTTTGCATTTTGATTTTTTTGTCTAATAGTGAGACTGAAACTAGAGATTCTGGGTTCTTGATTCTTATCTATCATCAAATGCTTTGGAGCATTTCCTAGCAAAGTCACCATTTGTCGTGTAATTTTCGCACACATGCCCCACTAAAAGTAGGGACCCTCTTTTGCTTTAGTTTTTTCTGTCTTGGCCCTTTCATTTTGAGGTTTTATCTTGCTTTGTCACATGCTTAAATGTTCATTTTGATTTCCTAAGTGATTCCCCTAAGTTATTCACTGAAAATCTTTAATTTTGGGTGAATTTCAAGTTTTCACCCTAGTTTGTGACTTTCCACCTCATCTGGATTTCCTCGGATCCTGCTCGGACTCTGACTGAGCACTCTAGTTCAGATATTTTTAGTACTTAAGGAATTCCGCATGGGCTAGATTTTTCTAAATTTCATCCTGTCATCAGGTTCCTAGATTTTCTTGGTTGTCTTGTCAGCGACATTAATATTTGTTCATACGATCTTTGAATGATTTATTTAACCGATGTCTGATGAATTTTGTGCCATTTTGCTTTATTTTTTTTCATCGATTGAGTTGATGAGTTTTTTCTTTGAGTATTTGATTTGATTTTGGGTGCTGAGTTGGTGAATTTCTCAATTTAAGTGGCAATTTCTAGTGCATTTTTGCCGTTGTGTTTTGTGGACACCATTAAACTTGCATTTGTTGTTTCTGAGGTCAATTTTTGCTTTATCAATGGTATGTATTTGATTTCCTTTCTTTTGATTGATGAAAGTTAGTGTTTCTTTTGCGTTTTGGGTTTATTCGGGGTTCAAATTTTTGCATGTTTGAAGTTTGATCATTTCATGGTTAGGGTAGTGTGACATGGTTTAATTTCTGGCTTCCTAAGTAGTTTATGTGATTGATCATTTGCTTGCATTATGAGAAACCTTTCTTGAGATCTGTGATTTCCCCCTAGCAAAGAATTAGTAGTTGAAATGATTGAATCTTGAGCTTTCATGTGCGTTAATAGCAGATTTGTGGGGGTTTGACTTAGGGCATCACTGTTTAACTTTAGTTTGCTTCCCAATTGGCCTAGAATTCTAAGAAAATCTATGGAAGGCCCATACCAAACTTTTCTCAGGCCTAGATTCTTGAAATTTATGATTGATCCATTAGTCTGAGTGAAATTTCCATTCAGTGTTAGAGTTCGAGTTTTGTCCTTGGTTTGAGATTTTCTAGCTCTGGTGGATTTTCTAGCTCTCACAGATTTTCTCGGTCTAATTCGATTTCCTGGAATTCGCATAGTTTTAGAGTTTTACCTTATCTACAGATTTCCTTCAGCTCCTGATTTTTTCAAAATCCTTGATTCCCTATTTTTTCCAAATTCACAAATTGTCTCTGCCTTCACGGAAATCTGTCTCTAGCAAATTTTCCCAGAATTTGATGAAATATGAAGGAATATGAAATAGCATGATGTGTTCATAGGTGATGGTGCATTTTATGGTTCTTTCATGCTATCTTTACATCTCACATGTTTATTGATTAATAATGATTGGATTGAATTGCTAATGGGTGTTTTCATGATTATTCCACTGGAATCTGTCTGGCTTGGAATTCTCAAAAAATCCTCCCTAGCCTGGATTCTGTTGATGGTCCTAAAACCCAAAGTTTAACATGATCATTATATATGAGTTTTAATTTGATTTAATGATGATTTTGATTGATTAACCTTTGTTGGTGTGATCTTTATTATGTTTCCCTTGTTAAGTGCAGGCTAAATCTAGCAAGGTAACAAGTGGAAAGACTAAGGGTGACATGGAGGGATCTTCAGTGTCTGAAGTAGAAAGAATTAAGATGGACATCAAGAGAAAAATCCCAAAGAGTAATATCACCTCCATCTGGTCAGAGGTAACATATACCAATGTTGGACTATGGGATTATGAGGAGTTCAAAGGTAGAATGGTAGCACAAGATCTTCTTCTAGTGGCTAAGAGAATGTTATAATTAGGATTGGCACATGTGGTCAATTTCCCTTCCACAATGCAGTGTTATGAGCCGGTCCTTGAGTGTACCAGGTATTATGACAATGATACACAGAGAATAATTGGTCCTCAAGGGAAGATTGTGGTGAACTTGAACCTTGTTTCCATTACTCAAACTTTTGATATGCCAGATAGATCTCATTTGGTGGTATTCAACATGGAAGTAGCCAAGGAGTACTATGAAGAACATACTATCAAATCTCAACAACTTAGCAATTCCTGGCTGGAGATACCCAAGTCTAATTATTCCAAGCTGCCTAAACAGCTATTCAAGACAAAATTCAAGGATTATTATCATGCCATCACTCTTCTTAGCAAGGTGATTGGATTGAAGAATGCTAGTATGTTTGAAAATTGGATGTGCCATGTGATTATGAGGATGGAATAGGAAAAGACTGACTATCATTGGGAAGGTGTCATAAGCAGAGTGGTTCATGAACAATTCTCCAATGTGTTGCAAACCAAGACCTTCACAATGACCTTGTACTTAGTCTATGCACTTGCAAGATTTCATCCATACAAGGGATTGAGTACCAGGGGCATATTTGGACAGGATATTATTTATGAGGTGTACCCTTAGTTGCATTTGGGAAGCTTGAGCTACAAGAGGGTGAATGATGCATTCACCATGCATATCGCCAGATTACTTCAGGGAGCAGAGCATGTGAGGATTTCAGACCAAGCTAAGGAGTTAATTAAGAGATATGGTGCTTGGTTCATTCAATTCTCAACCTTCTCATACATCCAGGTTGATGTCTATCAAAGGGCTCCATAGAGGCTTCCAAGGTATCCCACTGATCATATCACACTTTTGTAGGTCTTGACAGATATGTGACTTTGATGCCATTGTCAAAAGAGACAAACATAAGACTGGTTTTGGTAGAGACTTCCCCTCAAGGATAGGTATTGGGGAGGCATACCCTTCCATTATTTTTTCCCAAGCTTCAAAAGAAGAAATGAGTACTCTTGGCTTATCTTTCCATTCCAAGAGGTCCAGATTTAATATAACAGTTGAAGCCCAAAAGAAGGCCAATAGAGATTATAGCCATAAGGTTGATTTGGAGGACTATTGGGCCAATTGCAGTGATGAATATGAGGTCAGAAAAAAGAAGTTTTCTCATCTTCCAGTTGAATCAGTCCATTTATATAATGTGAAGGCAGTTCCTAATCAACTGGAAGATGATGGGGATCTAATTCAAGGCCATGCTTATGAGGCAATAAAGGATAGGCCAATTGGTGATGTGGATTGGCTAGAAGAAGAAAAGAAAAAATTAAAATGGTTAATGGATCTGGTCACCAAGTTCACCAGAATGTGGCTAAAGCATAAAATGTGGGAGTTAGAAAATAAAGGTGTATAGTGCACCTATGAGCTGATGGGAGATTTGGACCCTCACTCCACTTCTGAGGAATCAACTGAACAAGATCCTAAACAAAAAGGGAAGCTAGATTCTCCTTCCAATATTAAGATTAAAGGTATTCATGTGGAGGAATCCCAAGAAATAGAAAAATATAGAAAGCCAATTGCTAAGAAAAGATCAAGGACTAAGAAGTCCAGTAAGCAGGAAACTGAAAAGTAGATTCCTGAGGTCCATGTTCTTGTGCACAAAAGAAGGAGAATTGTGAAATTATCAGAAATGGTAGCTTCCAAGGAGGGAGTTGAAGTGGGTACACCTGTGGTAGATATAGAGATTTTAGGGGAAAATACACAAGTATATACAAGGAGGTCTAGGACTCCTTCCCCCAAGGATAGTGTGCCCAAAGTAGATCCTCCTCTAGTTACTTCCCATGAGGAGCAGCATGATGATGTTCCTCCTTCCCATGAAGCTCAAAGAAAACCAGGTGAATTTGAGAAAGCTAAAAATCATCCAAATATAGAGGGAGAGGAATTTCATGAGGGTGAGCTTTACCATGCTGAAGCAGAAGTAGAAAATATAATGCAGTCTTCCTTGGTTGCATATGTAGAGTCACCTGTTGGAACTGAAGAGGTTAAATCTCCCCAAAGAGAAGAAGTTGAAAAGGTTCCATCACCTGGGAACAAGGAGGAACATATTGAAGAGAAGGAAAGCAAGACAAATGAGACTCCTGAGAAGTAGGGTTTCAGTGAAGAAGCACCTAAGGTTCAACAAGAGGAAGTGGGGCAGAGTGAAGTGTAGTTAGAGTCCACTATCCTAGATTGGTTGGACAAAGAAATAAAGAGAAAGTAGGTTGTTGTGGAGGATACTCCACCTAACTAGGATGATTTGCTAGCCAAGATTGGAAAAGACAAGGGTAAGAAGAAGGCAAGGGTTATCTTAAAGATTGAAAGAGATGAGGCAAGTAAGAAGGTGGTTCATATTGCAACTCCTGCTCTAGATAAGAATAGATATGAGGTAACTGCAAAGGATTATAATGTGCAGACTTTCAATTTTGGGCCTACTTTCGTCGAGCAGGACATTGAAGATTATCAAGGTTCTAGCACAGTTATCCTGGGGAGATTAAGGAAGGAAGTTCAAACTAAGTAGGAGTTGAAGAAAGAAAATGAAAAGCTTAGGAAATGCTTGGAGGATCTAATGAAACCCTTGCAATCCATTAACCCCTCGGCTTCTGCTGCAAAACCCTTACCCCTGAACACTATCACTAAGCTCAAAAGAATGAAGGCTTCCACTCTTGCTACTACAAATTGGCTAGAAGGAGTACGAACCAAAGGAAACGAGGCTATTAAGGATATTCTATGAATGGGTAAAGATGCTATACGAGCAAATGATTGGTTGAAGGAGGTATTAGCTCAAGACAAAGAAGATACAGATCTCCTGCTATAGAAAACTAAAACCATTATGGAGTATACAAAGGATAAGCTAGTAAATGATAAAATTTTGTCTTCCTCCAAAGCTGCTAAACCTTGGGAATGGTTTGAAGCATTGCAGATCAAGCAGAAGGTTTTGAAGAAGATTTACAAGTAGAGGAGGAAAATTGATGATACCCTACCTGGTGTCTACAATGGATGCATTGCTTTCTTTGAGATTATGATAGGGAGAAGGAATATTGCACCTAAGTATTTGAGTTTGGAGCAGTTGAGAAAGTGGTGGCATGATGTTTATGCTCTAGTCAATGATGATTCTGTCACTGAACACCAGTTAGATGATGTAGCCACCTACATTGTTGTTATTGATAAATACCTAACATATAAGGTTGAGTGGGATAAGTCAGTGAAAGAATCAAGTGAAGAAATTACATCGATTGAGAGACAACTTAAGGTTTTTCCTTTACCACTTGTGGCCAACTTGGATAGGGTTCTTTTGAAGGTGCATGAAATGTTGGATTGGAATAAAGAAAAAGGGAAAGGTAGTTAAAGATGGGTTACATCAGGATTTTTGCTTCCCTATTATTTTGGCATGCATTGGTCCAAGTTTCATTGGAGATCCCAGGTTGACCTGGATGATGTTCATCCATTTAATGCATATTTTTATCTCATTTTGAATTTCTCTTGGCTGACTTGTTGTGCCTAATTATTATTGTAAAACCCTATCTAGGTCGACATGTTTTGAGGGGATCTATAAATATGGAATTTTGCCTCATTTGTAAGGGCTAGACATAAGTATAGATATAGAAAAATAGAGATAATTAGAGGGAATTAAGTAGAGTAGGAGTTATCAAGTAGTTGTTCTCAAGAAAATATTGTAACAGAAAGCTAGAATTGTTGCTATTGTGGATAATTTGATGAAAGTAATGACATTGTGATTTGGTGTCATACTTGTGTTTCTTCTAATCTTGCATGGTTCTTGTTATTCTATCTTTAGAATTGCTTTGAGGAAAACTAATATTTAGAGTTAGATTTGATTCAATAACATTTATGGTTTGATATTTGAAGTGTTGCAGCAATCCTTGGTCCATACTTTTTTGCAACCAACTGATTGTTAGTTGCTTTGCAAAGTTCGCCTGGACCTTTATATTCATTGTGCTTAGTTCAATTGTGAGGGTTTATTCATTTCAATTGTAATAGGTTTGTGTGAATGAATATTCATGATCTGAAAATCTTAACACCTTAGAAGATTGCACCATTTCTATAAGATTGTAGATTCATCTTGGTCAAGTAGGAATCAGTTTTAAGGGATTTGTCCATTTCAAGTGTTTTGTCATTTGCATTTTTAATCTTAGGTTTAGTGTTAGATCTAGAGATCTCTTTGAAACCATTATATATTTATTTATTTATTTGATTATTGGGTTAGATTTAGGATTGGAGTATCGTCATATTGTTGGATCTAATAAATTGAGATTTAGTATTTTGCTTGTAGTAAGGTCCCATTGTGATTACCAGCATTTTCACATTTATGACTTTGTTTTTTATGCATTGTCAAGACTTTACATTAGAGACCTTGGGATTATCTCATGAGGCTTGCTGATAGATATTTACCTTTCAAGAGATAGGATTTCATATTCTTTCTGAGTTGTTGCTATGCAGAAAACATCATCAACAGATTTATGTTGCACTCTGCCAACATGATTATCAATTCCATTGATTATGTTACTCAACCCAAAGCCTATGTTAACATGGTCACGATGAGTTCTACTACTCTACTTGCACCTGGTTTGCTAGACATTAGATTTACATCACAATATTTTCCCTTAAACAATAAACCCTTGCCTCTCTATATTACCGTTTGTGTCAATGGTAAAATTGTGGCATGAGTCTTGGTAGACCCCACAAGCCATGTGAATGTTATCATAGAAGAAAAATTAGTGTTAAATTTATTACAAAGGGAAGAATATTAAGAAAAAAATCTACCATCCGTATGCATGATGGTATGTGTCTCAAACCTTATAGCTCGATAACTTTGTCCATCCTAGTTGGACCTAGGGTTGTTGACACAGTTTTTGATGTTATCCTAGAGTCAAATTTTTCCAGTCTAAAGTTGGGCATACCTTGGCTAGCTTCCATGAAAGGAATCACCTTCATTATTCACAAGTGTTTAAAATTCTCCCATGAAGGTATTGTGCATGTAGTGCATGACACAGGATATCAACCCTTGGTGTTCGGTGGTGGATATCTATTGGATCACTTTTGGCCCTCCCCAGTTGGTCTACTCCCTTCGAGAATGGGCCTAATTTTCAATAATTATGTGAAGTATAAAACTGGGGGCTAGGGACAATAGAAATTGAACCTTCCCATGGTAAATTAGTCAGTTGCCACCTCTTCCCAAGAGGAGAAGGAGAATCATGTACCAACTACTCCCTCTTCCCAAAAAGGAAGGGAGAAGTCCATAGATCCCTCTCCCTCCCGTAAAGGTAAAGAGAAGGTTGCTTTCTCCTAGATTGCCTCGTCCTCTCCCCTTTCTTGGGAAGAGTATTGGATGAGTTAGCTTGGTGGCTATTCGCTAAGTCTGATGATTCCTCCTTGGCACAGGCCCAAGTTCAAGATCTCAGATCTCCCTAATGATTACCTTGGACCATGGAACTACATATACAACAGAAAGAAAGGTTCCCAAAGGGAATTCAATCTATGGCCTTCTACTAATCCTACTCCTAAAGTAGTGAATGGGAAGAGGCTCATTGCCAAGGCTCTTGAGCTAACTCCCCTTGCTACTTCTCAACTTGTTCCTACTACTCCTATTTAGGAATTTGTTCCTCTACCAGAAATGGTTGTAGTGGACATCCCCATGGTTGAGTAAGAGCCCTCTATTCTTTTGTAGCCTCTGGCATCCAGCTCAAATAGTTGTAGAAACCACCTTACTTGTGAGTGTAAGCATCAACAAAAGGCTCTCTTGGTTGAGCAAGCTACCTCACAAATGAAGGAGGGAGAAATGACTGCCCCTACTTCAGGGCCTCCTGCAACGTCTTCCTCTCCCCTTCCTTCTACTTCTCTTTAGTCTAGTTTCACATCACTCTCAACTTTCGTTGCAAGTATAAATGCCCCTAACCCCAAGGGGGTATAGGTGTTCATTGCTCCTATGGTTGATGTCCATTCTAGATATCCAATCTTTCTCGAGACTCGTGGATATGATTAATACCTCAGTTGTGTATGTTGTGGTTCTTTCCTCCTCTTAACATCCCACCACTGCAAGCTTATCCTCCTTCCCCCTATGATGACCTAGAGTGGGAAGCAAACAACCTCTTGGTCGAACAATGTTAGGAGGAGACCTCTTCTTGATCTTTTGTGTGTGTGTGTGTTTTGTGTTGTGTTCCCCCATGATCATGCTATGTGTTCCTAGATGACCCTTGTCACCCTTGTTGGTGCTTGGATATAGGCATGGTTTTTTGTGTCATAAACCTTCTTATATTTGTATCATCATTCTTCCATGTTTGTGCTTGATTTTTGGAAAATTAGGGACAATGCAAAGTTTTGGGGGCATTTAGGCTTCCCTTCCATGTAGACCCAATTTTTTTTTTTTACTTTTTTTTTTTGCATTCTTCCTAATTTGGTTGGGGATTGATGATCTTTCACCTGGCACTATGATTACCTATTATGATCTTGGATAGATCTAACCCCACTAAACCAGATCACCTTGTGCCCTTCATTTGTATTTTTCTCTTTTGCTTGAGTTTTCCCTCTCATGTGTGACAATGCTTTTCTTCAACATTTCAATCTTTATTATGGGTTCGTAAGGAAAGGACTTGGAAGCCTTCCTCTAAAGCGGAAACAACTTTGACCTTCCCCTTGCATGGGGGCATATTGTTCCTTTTGAATTCCTTGATGATGTGAACATCTTTCAAAAGGATCCCTTGATGATGGATCCCTCTGAGAAAGAAAAAATCTACTTTTGAATTGTGCATCCCTTGAGTAGACCCCCTTCGTCATGATAGGTTCCTGAGGGATCCCATTTGATAGATCCTATCTTGACTGAAATCATTCATGTCTAGCTTAGGGGAAGCTTGACTAGACCTCACTTTTCAAATAGTGTGACCCTGGATTGGACCCCTCTCCTTTTGAAGGGTTCACAAGGGATCCCTTTGAAAGACTTCAAAAATTATTGAAATTCCACATGACTGTCTATTTACTTGCCTACATGGTCACTTCTTGACTCTCCAGAGTTCGCTTTCTTGGGTTTCATCCATAAGAGAGATCATGGGGGTTACCTCCATGTAGTCTTGAGAGCCTTTAGGGAGCCTCCTTTGGGTTTCCTCCATGCTAGATTTCTTAGGGGAAACCTTCCTTGTAGGTCTATAGACTTGTAAGGTGCTTACTCCACGGGGTATCCTCCATACTAGAGTTTTTAGGGGACACCTTCCTTGTAGGTTGATGGAACTGTAAGATGCTTTCTATCTTTAACTTCATAGTTCTAAGAATCTATGGAGTCCTTCACTTTCCCTACACCTTTAGGTACACTAGATCATGGTTTTCTTCCTCAATATTTTAGGTATACATTTCTAACCTTACTCCTTCCTTGATCTACTTACCGACCACTCATTAGTACTCGTGCTCACTAAAGTGTAGGAAAAATGTATAAGAGTGAATTTGCACCCTTTATGAAAATTCCCTTTTTGCTTTTGTCCACCTTAGAAAACCAAGTTCGAAGGCTTAATTACACATAAGCTTGCTACTTACATCCCACTTGGAACCTGTGTTGAGTGTCAGTGGAGGCGTTTTTGTTGGGGATGCTTGTATAGTGTGCTTACATCCTTGGAAGATTCCTATAGTTGAACCTACAGAGGCATTACACTTCTCACTAGGACTCAAGTTGTAACACCCTCTTTAGTTGACTGACCCAAATATGGCCATTTTCTTCACCCTTTCCTTCAAAATCATTCATGCAACAAGATTTTCATCTTCTACAATCTTCAAGCATTCAATCCAATAGTTCAAGTAGCATTTCAAGCACTCCATTTTAGAAATAACTTCACTCCATCACTTTGATAGAGCAAGTTGGGGACAACACCATTGTAGCAGAGGCTCGAGTACTCTCATTTTTTCCCCCAAGCAGCCTTGAGTGCTCTTGGTGGAGGTGGTAAGCTTCCCTTTCCTCTCCTCTATCACTTGGTTGAGTAAGCACACTTACTATTTTGTAGTGTTTTGGTATTCTCCTTTTTAGTACATTCTTTATCATACTTTCTTTCTTGGCTTTTCATGGAGGTGGAAACACCAAAACGGGGTCTGACTGAGGCAGGCCCCTATATAGCCACCCAACATTTTCCTCCTCTTTGTGTGTAGGTGAATGTTTTCTCAAGGAGCTAGTTGGCTAAGGAGTTTCTTTGTGAGATCCCTCTTGCCACCCTAACTCTTACATTTTTACTTTATCGCATTAGGGACTATTTCATTTACTTAATCATGTTATTTTGTCCCTTTAGTAGTAGTTAGCTAGGTCATTAGCTTGTTTTCCTAGGTTTCACCTTGTCTCTTCTATTTTCTATCCATAAAAATGCTAGCGCACTTTATAGATGCCAGCATGCCACATTGTATTCCAAAGACCATGATTTCATCCTCGAGCAGAGAGCTTCTTGAGGCATAGTGTTGAACCTAAAAACCAACTCACCTAGCCCTAGTTTGTATTTGAGGTCTGTAGAGTGATTGAAGGACCTTATAGTCCTCATCATTCTCATGCCACATATTCTAAAACCCCATGAAGTTGAGGTACATTAGGGCAGCCTTTTGCATCTTGGTCCTCCATGACCTAGGGCCTTGCACATGGTGGTCCCCCTCTCTTACACCTTCCTTCCTATCTTAATGAATGCACTTCAACAACCAAGTTTAGTTTTTTAATTTGTGTTGAAAGAACACCAATACACTGAGAGGGGGGTGAATCAATGTATAATTTTTTTTAACACAATAGAATAGTAGAAAATATTAAAGATCAAGCAAAAAAAACACACATAAAAAGACACTAGATATACGTGGAAAACACTAGATGGGAAAAACCATGTTGAGAAAAGTTGCTTGAGTCTTCTGCTCAAATCCAACCTCATAATCAAAGATATTTCATATGTTTTGTAAGCACCCACTTATAGGTATATTGACACCCAAGACAATGTTTTGAGGAACCAATCTCTTGGTACACTACACACCAAATACAATGTTGTGAGGCCCCAACCTCAAGGTACACTGCACATCTGATTGAGAACCAACACAATCTTTCTAAGGCCCAAACCTCTAACCTAATTAAAAGTTCATATGTGAAAAATACTAGTTCTACTTTAACTTGAGAATGCACCTTTTTCACACCTCTATTCTACAACACACACACACACACTCATTCATTCAACTTTTCTTGCATAGCTTTTGCAACAATCCAAATATCCTCGAGCCAAAAAAACACCAACATCATTCAAAGAAATTTGTATTTTTGGCATCTACCAATCTTAGGTTTTGATCTACATTTAATTTCATACTCCTAAATGCTTGATCTCATTCTAGATACATAGCCACTTGAATATTAATGGTGTCACTTATTTTGACCAATCCTTTGCTAGAATGTAGATGGAGGGATTACTTCATTTTCTATGCAAACTTCTCATTCATTCAATATACAATCCATCGATCATGAAACTCATGCCATGATCTACAAATCACCATCCACCCATTATTATATTTAAAACCCAATTGTTTATTTGATTGGTTTAAACATGGGCCATAGATATTGTCCAAATAATTCACAACAATTATGTGAATTAGCCTATCCAATAGTTTTCTACCACATGTCACTATTTCTCCAAATCACATGATCAACACAAGTCAACATGAGCATCCTATGGAAATAATCATTTAATTTTGGTGACTTTTCATTTTGTTTCCTTTGGGGATTAGGAGTTGCTCATCCTTCATACCACATACCTATTGTTGAGGACATGTGTCATCTCCTCACAAGCCCACAATGACCATCACTAGGTCCCACAAACCTTTAATGAAACGGAAAGAAGGCACCACCTATTATGTGATTTCAAGTTTTGGCCATCGACCTTACCCTTTTCCACCTTCATACCATTTTTGGACCATCACACCAAAACATCAAACTCCAAAATTCCTTTGAGATGTTAGAAGTCAACATTTGGGGTTCCTTCATACCCCTTCCATCTCTTTGAATTTAGTTAAGGCGTAAGCCTTAACTTTGACCCACAAAGCCCGAAACCATTTCAGGGGTCAAAGTTCGGGGTTTCTTCATACCCATTACATCACTTTTAGTTAAGGAATTAAGTTTTTTGCTAGTTAGAGTTAAGGCATAAGCCTTAACTCTAACTAGCAAAACATTGAAACCTTTTTGGGGTTCACGGTTTGGGGTTCAGGTATTCCACATACTCTTTTCTTCAAACATAAAGGTTAGGCATAAGCCGATAGTTTGAACCCCAATATCTGAATCCTTTCAAACTTACTTTGATTTTAGATTTCTTTTCTTTGTGCACATGGTAAAGGGTACACTCAAAATCCAAAGTCTAAAAAATTTCAGACTTAGCTCAAAACAACTAAATCCTTCCTCCTTTAGTAAGTGATATAAGGTAAGCCCAAGGCTCAAATCCTGGACTTCTTCAAATATTTAAGGATTGCATAGATGACACCATAAGGTTAATGAATCTTTATTATTTATCCTTATGAAGCTATTTTTACACAAGTGAGAAACTCCTCATCTGATATTACTTAGATACCCTTTTGACATCAATGACAATCAATTTTCTAACAATTTCTCCCTATGTCATTGATGGAAAAAGTAAATGCTCATAATCTAACGAATTTTTCATAGTTGAAAGACACTTATCTTTATCCTCAACTTGTAAACATTCCACTTTTGTAGTTAGTGTCAATGTTCTAAGAGGATTTTCCATTCCAACTTTAGTTGATAAATAATTTTTAGATTTTGGATTAGCTTTTATCATGTAAACCTTATTGTTGTGATATTGCTACCAGGATTCAACCATGTAGTTTTTAGGAGTCAAACTCATTGACCTGTTTCAAGAGTAGTGGTTCAAAAGAACCTATCTCTCATGATAATGAATGGTCCACTTAGCACTCATTGCATCTAGGTGATTCTCACAGAGGAGAAGCATTGGGCCTTCCCAAGAGGTCACCCATCCCAGTAATACTCCAGTTCAAGTGCGCTTAACCACAAAGTTTTCCACAAGGTTAAGCCCACTTAACCATATAGTTTTTCCCAAGGTTAAGCCCACTTAGGTTAAGCTAAGTGGGCTTAACCTTGGGGAAAACTCTATAGTTAAGTGCACTTGAGCTGGAGAATTACTGGGATGGGTGACCTCCCAGGAAGGCCCAATTCTTCACCTCTACGAGCATCACCTAGATGCAATTAGTGCTAAGTGGACTATTCATTATCACAAGAGATAGGCTCTTCTGAAACATTACTAATGAAATGGTTCAATGATTTTGAATCGTAAAAACTACATGGTTGAATCATGATAGCAATATCATAATTTGACATGTTTTGGAAAAAACCTCTTACTTATCAACCTTATTGTTGTATATGTACTTCATTGAATGATGAATCTTTGAAGAAACTCCATTCATTTCATGAATACATGGTCTACCAAGAGAATATTGTATGAAATATCATAAGGCATGACATGGATAGGAGTTTCTAACATAACCCTACCAACTTTGATAGGTAACATTATCACACCAAGTGGCTTGCTTTCCATGTTATCAAATTTTTTTATTGATAAATCAATGGGTTGAATTAAAGTTTTGTTTGATTTAATTTTATCAAAAATATTTACACTACAAACATTAATTCCTAAACCATTTTCTATAAAGGTATGTCTAATTCCAAACATGTTAATAACAATCAATATCATCAAAGCGTCATTTTTTTTTCCAAAGGGGTAACTCATTTTGTTGAAATACAATGTCCAAATTAGGTGAATTTATATTTTCAATCAAAGCTACCACATCATCGAGTTAACCACTATGAGGGATACATTTTTTTTTGAAAAGAACTTTGAATCATGCGATGGTAAGCAAGTGATGTTTGAATCAAATCCCAAAAGGATATCTCGGCAATAGTGTTAAAAAGTTGCTCAACAAGATCAAATTATTTAGCACCACACTATCGGATATTAGGTGTGGGTGGGAGATATGGTTGAGGCAATGAGATAGAAGTTGGATTTTGTTTTGGTTGCTTGTTTTTCCTAGTGTTATATGTGTGAGATAAAATATGATAACTTGGTTGTTGTGACACATGGTTCCTAGTAAGTTTCTTTACAAAATTTAGGATAGAATCTAGAGGTTTATGAGGTCCTATAATGAGAAAACTCTTAGGATGTCAAAAAGGAGTTTTAGGAGGTCCAATGATTAGGGGACTCTGAGGAGTTCCAAATTTTTTTTTAATAGGTCCAATAATAAAAGGATATCTAATAGTCAAATGTGTGTTTATAACCTCAACAAATTTAGCTTCTTGTTGACCATATTCTATTGGGGGTATCTAAGGTGACCTTAACATCTTCATCTAAGCAATCCCTCTTAATATATTTTGAAAGGAATGTATCAATTATGTCATATTATTGTGCCATTATATCTTCCCAAGTGGGAGAAGCATAAGGAGAGAGAAAAACATTATTCTCATGACTCTCAATGATTGGATATTCTAACACCAATATACCTTCATCACAATTAGGAGAGGTATCAGGAGAAGAACAACAATGATTGTCATGATTTTCTATGATTTATTCCTTTTTAAAAAAATATCTTCCCAAGTAGGACAGGTGGGGGAAGAGGAAAAAATAGGATTCTCATGATGCTCATTAATTATATCCTAACACCAAAATACCTTCTTCATAAGAAGGCGGGGTATCAAGAAAAGAACAACTATGATTTTCATGAATGTCCATGATTGTATCTTCTTGCACCAAAGCATTCTCACAAGTGGGAGAGATATTCAGAGATAAATGAATACTAGGAAAAGTTATATTAAGAAATTTGTTAGTGATTTCATTCTCTTGTGCCAAGATACTCTCATATTTAGGAGAGATTTTACGAGAATGAATATCATGCTTATCAATGATTTAATTTTTCTTCCTTAGATTATTCTCATAAGTATGGAGATTACAATTGTACAAGACATGCATTACCCTATGAAAACCACATCTTTAAAAAATTAAACATTTTTCTACTTGTCTTATGCATCAAATGATCAAAATCATCTAGTTTTGTAAATAAAATTGAAAAATAGACATCAGATCTAGATAGAGGACATTGAGAGAGATCTTCCATGGAAACTTAAGCCAAAAATAGTAGGATAGAGGTTCCCAAATAGGACATAGACACCCAAGGGCATCTCAATCCTAGATAGGGGTTTTGAAAATTCAAAAGTTGATTGTGTCAAGTATTACTGAAGGATTCTACTTGTAAAAAGGTTTAAAAGTTGATATTTTTAAAAAAAATTCTCAATTTAGGACAGTGTACTTCAAAATGCAAGTGTTTAACAAAGTTTAAGATGTTTTGACAAGTTTTTAATGAAAATTTTGTTATAACATAATGATCTATTAAGAGGGGGGTGAATCAATAGATATTAAAACTTTTAGTGCTCAAAAAGTATTTTGCAGATTCAAACTTAACACTCAAATGTGCAGATTAAAACATAAACCAATATAGCAAACACATGCACATGAATGAACAACATGTAACACTAGATGTATGTGGAAAACCCTAAATGGGAAAAACCATAGTGAGAAATGTTGCTAGGATCTACTGTCCTAATCCAACCTCATAAGAAATTAAGTTCAATCACAAGTTTAAGAGCTCCAACTCTAAGGAAGCATCAACTCCCTATTTTAGAAACTACAACTTCAAGGATTCTACAACACCTTGATTTAGGAGCTACAACTCCAAAGAGATTACAATCCCCTAATCTGAGCTACAACTGAGTATAATGAGGCTACAACCTCTACAAATTTATAAATTCAGATATGCAAAAGCTAGTTCCACTCAATCTATAATGCATCAATTCAATACATAACTTTTCTCTCTTAGTTCAGTCTCACACTACTACAAACAACTTCAAATATGCATTCAGATAAGTCACAATTTTTTACAATATCACACTTCACTCACTAATTGTGTACACTCTTTTCTTACTCAACCAAACTGTTCAAATTATTGAGCTACTATATATAAAATTATGTCTTCTTCAAGAAGCAACTCACAACACATTTTAACCCTAATTGTAGTTCAAAATTGAACTAATTCATTTTTGGTGGGTTGTTTCTAGGGTTGGCAAGCCATTTCACCATTTTCCTATGCATTGAATTCAATTTCAAGCTATGTATTCTTCTTTTCCTTAGAATTGGAATCATCATCCAATAGCTTAGCAAAATCCTTATTGGATGTTGACCTAATAATTTGTGTAAGAGATTTTATTTGATTAAACTCCTTGGATCGATCTCATCCCTTGTTCAATGTAAGAATATGTGCTACTCATTTTTCCATTTGATTGATCTCATTCATAGTTGTATTCATTTACATAAGAAATTGTGCCAACACCTGTGTCTTCTCGCACCATGATTTCATACCCTAGAAATGTTGTTTTTCTTTTGTTAGTTGACTAGGGTTACATAGTAGATCACCATAATCAATTATTTCATTTGACTAAATTGTTGTTTTGCAATAAGGATGCAAAAATAACAAATGATCAATTTCCAAGTATCATCGTTCCATTTTCCTTCCATATGCATATCATCAGTCAACATTTTGTCACATTTGATATCGCCATATCGCTGAAAAGTTAGCTAATCCAAATTCACTTTATCAATGTAGCAATCATCACTATATCACTACTTCGATAAGACTTTATCTTCTACTTTGATGATGTCCACTTTCCATTGCATATCGCTATAACGTCTTGAGCTTCCCATTTATTACTGCGATGCACAATAGTCACCATTACCATTGGGCCCCACTGTCATCTTCTATCCATCATGCAATATTTTCCACCAATCCTCTCTTCCCCGTGAGACACACAAGTCCCACTAAATTCTTAGTGGGCGAGTAGGCTACTACCATGTATACACATCTTACATGACTGACAATCTACCAAAGTTGTTTACTTTCCTTATTGCTAGATCGAGGGGACAACCATACAACTCTCTTTGAAATTCCTAAGTCACTTCAATGAGATTATGTTTCTCCTTATCGGTCCATCAAATAGAGTCCTTCCAAACTCCTACTGAAATACTAGTGTTTCATCGATGAGATGCTCATTGGATTGTCAAAGGGAATCCAATACAATTCCCACCAAAAGGAACTAGTCACGCTAATCTATCCAACTCACACCAAACCATTTCCAAATAGTATGATCGAAGAGATGGTTAAGTGACTTTCTTTAAAACAACTATGTCATCTCGACACACCTCCAAGACATCGCCAACCTAGGTGACAGGGTCAATCACCAACATGAAATTAATAACATAAGTTGTCACTTAAGGTAACCTATAACCTATCACAGCAAGTCAATGAGGAAATATAACACTATAATTAGATTCACCATGATTGTATTTTTCCTTTCATTTGCATGATTTACACTACTCATTATTGCACCTTTGACATCAATAACCACATTTTTTCAACACAAACTGTCTCCTTTTGACATTATTGACAATATTTTCCAACAAATTTTAGGTCTAAAATGCAAGAACTATCTAATTCTAAGATACCACAATCTGAATGTGATGATTTTGATACAATATTGAAATCAAATAATGCAATTTTTTTTGCTTTTTGAACTATATGAAAGATTCCTAAATGAATGCAATTATGAATTCCAATTTAGAAATCTGTAAACACAAATAGAATGAGTAGACAAAGACAAAAAATTATGAAAAAGTTCCCAATGCTAGGGTACAAGGACAAAATTTCCCAAGGGCATCTGAGTCCTTGATAGGAGTTCTAGAAATTCAAATTTTTAATGTTTATGTTGTTTCTACCTACAAATAGGTTTTGATAGTGACAATTTTTCTATAATTTCTTCAACTAAAGGTAATGTTATTCAAATGAAAGTATACAACAATAAACAATAATTTGGAATGCAATTTTTATATCTAATATGCAATCATTGATAGATTTAAAGATGAAAAATTCTAAGAATGATGATTTGATGCAATTTTGACACAAAACTATGTAATATTTTTTCACCTTTTTGATTTAAATTAAATATACCTAAATGAATGTAATTTGAATGTAGACCTAATTTAAGTGATCAAAATAAACCCTAATGCAACCTATTATACAATATATTATGTAAATTTTTTTATGATGCAAAAATGAAACCCTAAATGAGAAATGCAAGCAATGCAATACAAATCCTAGATCTAGGGTTTGAAAGACTTCCAATTATAGAAATTTATGATGTCAAATGTTAGGTTCACCTAAATGAAACATAGGAAAAGGGTCATCCTATGTCCTAAGTGTTTAGAACCATAGGATACAAGGAAATTTCCTAGGGTTTCATTAAGATGGAGATCGACAAGGTGTATAGATTAACTTTCAACCATGAAGGAGAGCCAATCATACCTAGCTATCCATCAATTAGGGGATTGGAATGATTTGGAATTTTTTTTCCTTCACTAACCTAATTATAATATGTACCCTAATACTAAAATTACAAGAATTTGATAACTGATAAATATAAACAATCAATTGTAGGAAGATCTAGGAAGTGCAAAGGGTTGAGTACCTATCACTAGAAGTTGGAAATGATGTGATTCAAATTAAGACCAATAAAATTCCTAAAGGTTTGGTGGCTTTGGAAATAATGGTTGATATTCTAATAAGTGCAATTTCAAGAAAAAATATATACATGAGCAAGATCTAGAGGAAAACAATTTGTGGATTGAGTATCCACCCAAAAGGGTGTACATTAGTACAAAAACTCAATCCTAAAATTACAATAATGCTTATTTCCTTAAGAAATACAATAATGTCTTTTCCTAGCCATATGATGACTTAAAGGCTTATAGAGAAACTTATTTTAGCATGAAATTCCCTTGAAGGAAGATGTCAACCCTTTTAGGAAAAAGAAAATACCAATAAACCCTACAGTAGCACCTAAAATACAACAAGAACTAATGAAAGTTAGGGATGGTGGAATCATAAAGCCTATTAGAAATTCTACTTGGTTTTAACATTTGGTTCCAGTAAGGAAGAAGAATGGAGTTATCAAATTATGTGTGGATTTTAGGAATCTAAACATATCTTCATTGAAAGATAGTTTCCCATTGCCTAACATGGAAGAAATGTTACATAGGGTTATTTGTTCTGAATTATTATCTATGATGGATGTGTTTTCATGTTACAACTAGGTAAAATAAAGGAATATGATCAGTACAAAATTGCTTTCACCACACCATGGGGCACATATGTCTATGTGAGAATTCCTTTTGGTTTGAATAATGCAAGAGCAACATTTTAGAGAGTAATGGATGTTGCATTTTCAGAATTCATATATATTTTATGATGGTTAATCAAGATGATCTAACAACATATTCCAAGAAAAAGGAAGACCATTGCATGCATCTAGAAAATATTCACATGGGCCTTGGAATACAATATCCCCCTTAACCCTAAAAAATGTGTTTTTGGGGTAATTGAGGGTAAAATTCTAGGCCATATTGTTTCCAAATATGGCATTAGAATAGATGTTGATAGAGTGGCAACAATTGATAAAATTCCTATTCCTAAAACTATAAAAGGGATTCAATCAATTTTGGGAAAATCAATTTTGTTAGAAGATTTGTTTACCAATTTTGTAGAAACAACAAAGTCCATCTCTAAGATGTTGAAGAAAAAAGAGTTAATAGCATGGGAAGATGACGTTGTTCAAGCATTCAACAACATTAAGAAGGCTATTAAATAGGCACCAATACTCAACTCACCTAATTTTTCCAGGACTTTTTAGTTGTTTTCTTTTGAATCCTTTCATATTGTAGTTGTTGTATTGTTACAAAAGAATGATGAGGGTTATGAGAAAACCATTGCTTTCTTTAGAAAATCATATCAAGTAGAAGAATTAAAGTATGATATAATAGAAAGCAAGCTTATGTTGTTGTAAAAGTTGTAAATAATTTTAGGTCTTATTTAGTGGTTGCAAAAATAATGGCTTATGTCCCTAATGCTACAATTAAGGACATATTTACTCAACAAGAATTTACTAGAAGAAGGTGTAGGAGGATCAATAAGATCAAAGAGTTTGACATTGATATCCAAATAACTAAACTTCTTAAAGGATAAGGCCTAACCAATAATGGTTGAATCAAACCTTGAGGCTATTCATTTCAAACAAATACAAGAAGATACACTTTTAAAAGAATGTGATGTGTAGTCTTTTCCTTGGTATAAGGATATTGTGTATTACTTGAAAAGAATGTTTTTCCTAGACCACATGAATGATAACTATAAAAGAACTTTGAAACTACAAGCTATAAAGTATGTTATGATTCAATATTGTTTATACTAGAGAGACAAAGCTAGTGTTATGCTTAGGTGTGTTGATGAAGAGAAAGCTACAAGAATCCTTAAAGAAATGCATAGTGGAGTTTATGGAGGACACCACGTGGCTAGGATAACTACTCACAAGATTGTAAGATTTTGATATACATAAGATGATAAATGAATGTGATGCTTTCCAAAAAAAAATTGGTAAGCTAAAATTTTCTAGTGCTCTACCTCTCAGGACATTGAATATAGAAGCCCCTTTTCAATGATGGGGCATAGAATTCATTGGTGAATTAAATAAAAATTTAGTGATGTCCATAGCTAGATATTGGTAGCTAAAGACTATTTCACCAAGAGGGTGGAAGCAATCCCAACAAGGAAGGAAACTAGCAAGGTTGTCATTAAGTTTATCATGGAAAATATTTTGATTTAGTTTGGGAGTGCATAATGCAATGTGATTTAGATTACAGGAGTTTACATATTTATGTAACAATTATGGTATTAGTATATCATAGTCTTCCTCTTACCATCCTCAAGGAAATGGACAAGCTAAGTCTAGTAACAAGAGTCTTATGAAAATCATGAATAGTAATTGGAAAGAACAAAATATCCTAGGACTCAAAATTGGTGTTGGCATTACAGATTGATAGAACAACCATGAAATAGGCTATAGAAAATCCCCCCTATGAGTTAATATATGGATTGGATGTTAGACTACCAATAAATAATTTGTTGCTAGTGTACAATTTCATCAAGGAATATGAGGAAGATATAGATGATAACATGATAGCATGATGCTCAAAATAAATAAACTTAGAGAGTTGGATGAATCAAGGAGGAAGGCACAAGGCACCAATCTTAAAAAATAATTGTAGGTCAAATTCCCATTTGACAAAAAGGCATCAGACAAGAAGTTCTAATTTGGATATCTAGTCTTGATGTGGAATTATAGAGTTGAAGATAAGGGAAAGCATGGTAATTTTGAAGCCCTCTAGATTGGACCTTATTTTATATGCATTAATTACCATGGTGAAAATTCATATTTCTTGCAAAATATGAATGTAGAAATGTTGGAATTATTAGTGCATGGACAATTCCTTAAACCCTACTTCTCATAGGAAGGGCATATCCATACAGATTGTATGATAATATAAAAAATGTATAGTTTCCCTTATTTTTTTGTTTGGTTAAGCCCTTTCTCTAATCTCCCATATTTTTTTGGATCCTCACTATATTTTTGGTAAATAGACATCCCCAACTAGCTCACGATTGGTGGTACTTGAAATTTTTTCATCTTTTTGGTATTTTTAGTCTTTTGAAAAATTGAAAATATTTAATTGTGTAAGAAAGAGTATGAAAATCATGTACTAGGGCTTATTAAACCCTATCCTCTATTCAAAACCCTAGTATATGTTTAAAAACCTTATAATTATATTTTTTTTGTTGACCATTTATCGAGGTCACCTTCTTCTTAAGTTAACCAGTATAACGCCCTGCCATGCAACCCTAGGGGAAGTTGCAATTAACTACTCAAACACAATTTTTTTTTTTGTTTAAGTACAAAAGCATGAAAGTTCACTACACATTGCCAACAACCCCTAAGGTTACGAGACTGAGTTTACTTAAACACAAACCAAAAACATGAATTAAAACCATTACATTTAATTACTTAACAAATTAATTACACATCCATTCCATACATGATAAAATTACGACAAAGGCATAAAAGATACCACATGATTCCAAAAATGTACTTTACAATATGATTACAACACTCATTCCCCGAATGAGGTAATTCCAATATCCAAGGTTACAAATTACATCCTCCACCTTGATACAAATGAGGGGTAATAAAATTACAATAATAATGAAAGAATTAAGCGAGAAAGAACTAGATCCCACGAGCTCTCTAACTAGAAACCTCATCCACATGAACAAGAAGACAAACCAACAGATTAAGGGGATCAAAAACCATAAAATTGACTGTCAAAACGTCAATTTTGGACAAAGTTGCCATGTAAGGAAAAAAAATTGTCTAGAGAGCTATTTGACTCCCATGAACAAATTAGTTTAGAAAATAATATTTTTAATTTTAAAATAAAAATTATCTTTTGTTTTAAAATAAAATATTTTGTTTTGTTTGTTTTTTTAAACAAAAGATATATTTTTTATTTTTATTTTTTTAAAAGAAATATATATATATATATTGATCTTTCAAAAAACTAGAAAAAATATTTTTTAATTTTACCAAAAATTCCAAAAACTATATTTAAAAATATAATTTTTTTTTTGAAAAACATATTTTAAAAATATATATATTATTTTCTTTTTTACAAATAAAACATTAAAAAATTGCAAACAAATAAAACAAAAATAATAAAAAAATTTATTAAATTTGTTTTTAATTTTTAAAACAACATTGAAATTTTTTGAAAATAAAAAACAATTTTAAGAAATTTTAAACCAAAAAAATCTACAGCAGGTACCTATGCAAGAATAGGTATGCAGGGTATTATGGAGGTAGCATGTATGGTGCCCTATGCTCGGCCTTCGAGCCTTAAAAAAAAATTCTTAAAGTTTTTTTTATAAACTTTTTTATATGTTATAAAAATCAAATTTTTTTAAATTTGCAACTTTTATTATTTTTTTGATTATTTTCAATATTAAAATATATGCAACATAAAATCTATTCACACTTTTTAAAATATCAGATCGACGGTTTTTAATTTTTCATCAACTTTTTTTAAACTCACACACTTTATATTTTTTATTAAAACATATAAACTTTTAAATTTTGTTGGCTGACATTTCTTAAATGATTTTTTAATATTTTTTATATTAAAAAATATAATATGAAGTCCGCCAAAATTTTGGCTAGCACATTTAATTATTTATTAATATTTTTTTAATTAAAAAATATAAAAAATTTCAACTCTATCAAACTTGGCAAAGAATTTAGCAATAGTTAACTTGGAGATCCGCTAAATTTATCTAGCAGAATGGTATATTTGGCAAAGTTTTTAGCATAATTTTTGGCAAGTTTCTAATTTTGGTAGACAACTAACTTTAACGGAAGTTTTGCTAAATTTCATGGACATTTCTTAGCCCCTCTCCCTTGATGCATTGATTTTTCAAAGCCAACTTTGAAAGCTCATAACTCGGGCTCCCAACCTCCAAATTCAGTGCAATTTTTTTTATTTGGGCTAATTTTTCATGCTCTCCGCATTGGTGCAGATGGTTTTAGATTTTGGTGCATGGATTTTTTAGAAATTTCTAATTCTCAGGGAGGACTCCTCACCATTCTAATTTTGCAAACTTCAAAGCTACATAACTTTTGCATACAACCTCAAATCTAGTTGATTATTTTTTTGAAAGTGCATATTTTTTATGTAATTCACATTGGTGTTGTTTATTTCATATGAAATTGTACTAAATATATACTTTCAGCAGATGCTCATTTCTTGAAGATTTGTAAATGCATTGAAATCCAAAAATCTATAACTGCACCAAATATAAAGTGCCAAATCATTTTTTTCTAGGGGTGTTGGCCTCCAACAATGATTTAACAACTAAGCCCTTAGAATTATGATTCATAGATTGGACATCTAAATTGAATAGCAATTTCAATCATCATGAAGGTGCATTTAACTTGTCAACCCAGGGATGTAAACTTGAGATGGTTCAGCACAGTATGTGCACTAGAAATCCAAAGTAGCCATTTTCATTCTATAGCTAGGAAAGACACAATGCTAAAATTAAATTGCTTGGAAAGGAATAACATAAATGTTGAACATCGACCAACAATTATACTAAGCTGAAATTCATGAAAAAAATGAAGATCTAAACAAACAAATAGCAAACTACTTTATTTGCTTTGGCTATAGGAACAATCACAAAATGGAATTCTAGTGGCTATAGAAATAGTTAGTGCCAAATTGTTAACTAATTACTGAACAAAAAGTGATAATTAAACTAAATTAAAGGATGGAATGCTCACGAAGTGGGCCCCCTTGGATGAGTATCCCTTAAGACAAATGTAAACTCAGGCGCACAAACTTATAAATCATTCTATTCATTGGAAAACATGAGTACGATAGAGTAGTGTAACTATATTACTAAAAACTAAGAATGCAAGTACAACATCAGATCACACAACCTCTTGAGAAGAAGCATCTGGGTCTTATTTATAGGAAAAGAAGCTACTAACTAATCACCTAGCAAGGTGGTCAACTCCAATAGATTAGGAGGATGCCACTTTAGGGAAAGCATGAAAAGTGGAGAGGTGGTTATGCATGCATGGAATTTGGTCAAGCATGTTACCTTAATGAAAATTTAGCACAATAGTAATGCCTATATTCGCTCAATAGCAATAAAGACCATTTACAAGGCAGTTACAACTTGATTTGCATGAGGAATCTCTCACCGTCGACTTCCATTGACCTTTGAATGATTCCCTTGTTAAAAATTACGACGAATGACCAATTATTAGTCTTCCTCCATTTCGTAGGCCTCTAATGATATTTGCATGGCAATATTAGTACGTGCAATAATTTCATATCTGTAACTATCTTAAAGAACATTCATTAATCCACATGTAGAATTAACACAGATAGTCCATATAACATGTCAATGCCATTAAAGATTTTCAGAAATAAAATTATGCCCAATGTCTATGGTTTTGAGAAAATATCAACATTCAAACATTAAGGTCCATGACAACTTTAGCATATAGATCATAAATTTTACCAAAATTAAACCATTAACTAGACTCATCACTCCCCCCAACCTAAGGTTTTGTTGGTCCTCCAACAGAGGAAGGGTTGTTCTTCTGCTTAGTCAATTCCCTAAAATTTGCAACCACCAATTGTCCTACATCAGTGCTTGCTATGCATGAATTAGGATCCCAATAGAACCCTTGTTGTTTGTCCAATCTATTCCATCTCTGTCTCTCTATAGCAATATCATAGTGGTAATACCTAAAATTTGGCACGGGCCACATTAGGATGGGTGGCTGAAAAGTCAATGGAAGCCAAAATCACCTCTTTTTCCTTCCAATTTGTATGTATTAGTCAATTCTTTTACGTGTTACAACATAGTTCTGTATACAGTGGGGCTCAAGTTGTTTTAGCTCATCAATTAAGTTGTTCCATATTTGTGATAAGTATCCCTTCATAGTTTCCTCTTTTGCTTTTTCCACCACCTCATATTCACTATAAATTGTTTCTATCCAAGGCATGATCCTATTACAATAGCTAGGTATGAAAAGAATTATGTGCCAATCCCTGTAAATGTCCCTTGGGTTTCTTGATTCAACCTTGATGGGAAAATGGATGTTAGATTTCATTTTCCTATAAGCCTCGTATTGTTGTCCCCAACTGATCTCATTCTATTCCCAGGACATAAATGCCCTTAATTGGACATCCCCAACATACAACAGTGGATTCCAATCATGGTCTTGAGTCATAGCATAATTATGCAAATAGAATTCACACAACAAATTCTTCATCTTAAGGGAAGCAATCTAATAAGCATTGAAAAATTCAATAGGAGTCTCAATGGAAGGGTTCAAACCTAAGACAATCCTTTCCAACTTAAAATAAATATATTTCTCCTTCAAATGTAGAGCATAGACCCTTGGAGGTGTCCTACAATTTAAAATCTGTAGTACCAAGGGTACAATATTGTCCACTTTTTCCTTTAAAGCAACAATTTCCTCATTCTTATCCTTAATCACTTCATCTCTCTTTTGAATTTCGTTCTTTAGCCTAAATTTCTCCTCCTTCCATTCTTCTTCCCTTCTTTGCATCTCTTTCCATAAATTTAGAATTGCTATATGTACTATAAAATTAGGGGGGTTATGTATTCCTACCAACATTTTTCCTGACATTGATTTTTGCTCTCCATATAGCACCAACTATAGGGATTTGAGTTGTTCAATCAATTCCGATTGTAGGGGTACTAATTGTTCTCCCAATTTTGGCTGCAAGGCCTCTTATTCCTATTCTTTCTCATGTTGCAGGAATTCTTGATTTTCCTCATACTCTTGATTCTCCACTTGTTCTACAATATCAACAAGATCTACCAATGTTATGTTTGTTCCTTTCTCAAATATGTCCTCTTCCTCGACATTCACCTACCCCATTGGAGATTTTGTGTCCCCCTGTGATGTTTCTCTAGGCTTAGGGATTTCCTACAGAGGCATATCAAAGGTTGGCCTGGATGGTCTTGATTTTTTGGGAGGGCTTTCACATTTTTCTTTGGCTACAAGGTGAATAGTGTCAGCCTTCCACTCCTTAGAGCTTGGTACTTCTTTTTCTACCAACTACTTTTTAGCTTTTATTTTTCTTATTTCTACTTCTCTCTTATGTGACCTAGTTCTCATTAGGATGCCAAGAGGAACATCATCATTAGAATATGGAGAGGAACTTTCTTTGTTTGAGTGCTCTATCTCAGAAGAGCTAATCTCTATTGTTTGTTCTACTACAGGAGGGTTTAGATTAGGGCCTGTGCTAGAGGTTGAAGCACTAGAAGTGGTTTCAACCATGCTCAATCTCCTACTAGACCTATGAGGTTGAGGTAAAACCCTAGGTCGTAAATGCTCTAGTCTAAGTTGATCAATATTTATGAATTCTTCCCAAGTCATCTCAGACACATCATGCAGAGACTTCTCAACTAAAAATTTGATCAAAAAATGGTGGGAAATGGAATTATCCCTACCTTTTTGAGTCTCAGCTACCATGATTGAAAGAAGGTGGTATAGCACATTCGACACATTCATCCTCCTCTTGTGCCTCATGTGATTCAAGAGTTTGAAGTGCACAAAATGTAGATTCGACTAGCAACCTTCACAACTGATATATTTTATAATATAAACAACTATTTACTTCCATGGCTTGAGCAGAGAGGTTCTCTTCACACCTTGTTTGTCCACACTCAATGGATGGTCACTAGGTTCTATAAATTCAGCCCTAGCCAACCTAGTATCTCTGGAAGTAGGGTAATTTTCACCATCAGTAGGAAACCTTGTAACTTCTACAATCCTTTCTTCAGTGGCCAATACTTCCATCCCTTTTACTATGGCTTTTCCTTTAGACAATGTTTGGGAAAATTCTAATGCAGCATTTTCATCAAAACCATTAAGCTTTAGGAAATAGTCTAACCAATCGTAGTTTCTAAATTTGGCCTGTGAAAGTGCATCCTATAGTAATACATCATGAACCATGGGTTCATTTCAAATTAACCCACCTCCCATTGTCTACAATCAACAATCACTCTGCAAAAATTTCTTCTTGCAACACTGCCAGATTTCCAACACCAATGTCATCTGAATTTTCCTTTTATGTTTTACCTTTTGGCGACTTCAGATTATGATAGGATCAATAGTGGCAATAAAGGAGTAATAAAGGAAGGTTATGATGGAGAAAAATGGTAGCAGTGTTTAGTGTCACCTCACGCATACCATCCATCATCTCACTCATAATTCAAATTGGCTTGATTTGAACTTTGCTGATGTAGACTAGCATGGACTGCCACGTGGGAAAATTATTCACATCTTCCCCCCAGCCTAAATTTGAGCATGTGTCCTCACATGTGAGGTGGTAATGATGATTTGATAGGGATGAGGAATAATGACATGCTATGGTGAACATCCATATTAATTCACAACAATTAAATGAATGCACTAAAGATAATTAAGATATAGCAATTAATGCACACATGCCTATATTCATGGAAGATTCATTACAAAGATTGTGGAGAAAGTACTAGTCACCTTTTAAGAAAAAATTTGAGCAATTAATGAAAAATGAGGTGGAATGAAGTGAAGTGATGGAGGAAAGAAAAAGGTGGAGATGGATGGGTAGATGGGTAGAGAAGTGGAGAAGTGGACTCCCACAAAATTGGAAGTCTTTATTATGACAAGGTACATACCTTAATTAGCTAGAAGGAGGGGCACTAGTTCCACTTCCCTTGGCTGCAAGAAGCTCAGGTGTTGCATGTCGAGTGAATTGTCTTAGGAAATCCTCTTTGGAAGTTGGCTTGTGATACAATCTAAGGTGATGACCATTGAAAAGCAACTTGAATTTGATTGGTTCAATGGTAGTGAGTTGAACAACACCATTGGGGAAGACTTCAGCAACCTACTATGGTCCTAGCCACCTCGTCTACAAATTTCTTGCATTATCTTGATACCTTAAGTCATAGAGCAGTGCCCAGTCACCTGGCTGGAATTTCTTGTCCTTGATGAATTTTTCATGCCACCTTATTCTCTAATTATTCACTACCTCTATGTGATGCAAGGCTACTCTCCTCATCTCATCCAAAGCATTCAGCTACATGATTCTTTCTCTTTGTGCCTCAAAGATAATCACCCCAAGTCTACAGTAGTCCTAAGAGTCTTATGTTCAAATTTAATGGGCATCATAGCTGTCTTTCCATACAGAAACTCAAATGGAGTGAAGCTTGTAGTTGTTTTCTAGGTAGTTTTGTAGGCGCAAATAGCTTATGGAAGCCTATTTTCCCAATCCTTCTTATGAATAACCACCGTTTTGGTCAGAATGGCTTCAATTTCCTTGTTAGTCACCTCAACTTGTTGATTGGGCTGAGGGTGATAAGGAGTGGAATTCTTGTGTCTTATATTGTACTCATTGACCAGTGTTGCAACAAGGGTTGATGTGAATTGAGCCCCTTGATTAGTCACTATCTCTCTTGGAACTCCATACCTTGTGAAAATCTACTCATAAAGAAATTCAGCAACCTTATTATCTCTTGCATGCTTCATGGCCTTAACTTCTACCCACTTAGTTACATAATCAGTGCATACTAAGATATAAGACTTACCATTTAATGGAGGGTCAATGGGTCCTACAAAATCCAATCCCCATTTGTCAAAGAGAGTGATTACTACATGAGGGTGAAGTGGCATCTCATTATATTTGGTTGAATGACCCATTCTCTAGCATCTATCACATTTTCTTGTATACCTTCCTACATCCTTGTGGATTGTGGGCCAATAGTATCCTGTGTTCAAAATCTTCATTCTTGTCCTCTTGGATACAAAATTTCATCCACATGGTTCGTTGTGGCATGCATGCAAAATTTCATATGTCTCATCTTCCCTCACACATATCCTCATGACATGGTCTAGCCCAGTGTAAAACAAACATCCAACAATCCATGAAAAAGGAAAATATTTTTCAATAAGTACCCTTCTTTCTTTTGGACAGAAGTGATGAGGAACTCTCCTTGTGACCAAATAATTAGCTATGTCAACATACTAGGGTGGTTGCACACTGATGGAGAATAGATGCTCAGCAAGAAAAGAGTCATGTATGCTTGATTTTCCTATAATGTAGTCATTCTTGAAAGAAAATGTGTGATTGGTGGTTTATTCATGAGGTATCTAATGGCTACATGATTAGTGTGCACAAAGATTTGATAGTCTATTATGTAGTTCCTAATTTTTTTTAGGGCATAGATTATTGCTAGCATTTCTTTTTCTGTCATTGTATAATTGAATTTAGCTCCTTGCAAGTTTTTGCTAACAAAATAAATAGCATTTTCAACAACTCCTTCTTTATATCCTAAGATGGCTCCCATAGAATAGTCCGATGCATTTATATGGATGTGAAAAGGAAGCTCCCAATTAGGTCCTTTGAGTATAGGAGCATGAGTCAAAGTTTCCTTCAAATTAGAAAATGCCTTGTCACAGTCTTTGTCCATTGAAATTCAAAATATTTGGTGAGAAGGGCATACAATGGTGCTGCTATTTTGCCAAAATCCTTGATGAACTCCTTATAGTAGCCTGCATGTCCCAAGAAACTCCTAACATCTTTTTTTTTTTGTAGGGATAGGAAGATTGGTGATCACCTCAATCTTTGTAGGGTCTACTTGAATTCCTTTGTGAGAGATGTAGTGGCCAAGAACTACACCTTCCTACATCAACATGAAACACTTTTCACTATTTAGAGATAGATTGTGATCTTCACATCTCTGTAGGACTCTCCTAATATTTTCCAATGCTTCATTGAAATCAACACCATAGGTGGTTAAATCATCCATATAAATTTCCATGCAATCAAGAGAGATGTTTGAAAATATGCTAATGATTGCCCTTTGAAAAGTTGTAGGTGCATTGCATAAGACAAATGGAAGTACCAAGTAGGAATAGGTTCCCCATGGATAGGTAAAGGTGGTCCTCTCCTGGTCCTCTAGTGTAATTTGGATCTGGTTATAGGCACTAAAGCCATCTAGAAAATCAAAGTATTATTTTCCTACAAGTGAGTCCAAAAATTAATCTATTAAGGATAAGTGAAAATGGTCTTTTTTGGTGGCAGCATTGAGTTCCCTGTAATCAACAAAAACTTTCCACTTCCCTCCCTTTTTGGGCACAATCACCAATGGAGAGGCCCACTGGCTATTTGAGATGGGGTAGATAAATTCTACATCTAACAATTTATGTAGTTCTCCTTTTACAATTTCTCTTAATGTAGGGTTAATTCTTCTTTATGGTTGTCTAATTGTGGTGCAATAATCTCTAATGTAAATTCTATGAGTGCAAAGCTTAGGGTCCAATCCTTTCATATCATGATAATCTCATGCAAATGCATGTTGGTGGGTCTTCAGTAAGGTTTTCAATGAAAATTGTTGTTCTTCACTCAATTTGTTGTTGATGTGTAGATGTTTTCCTTCTACCATTTTCACTTGTGTAGTTACTCTATCATAGTTGATTCACTAATGCTTGGTAGTTTAAGTTCATGTGGCTTCAATGTAGGAGACATACCTATTGTTGTAGTAAGTTTGGTTGTAGGAAGAGTGTGTGTGTAGGAAGAGGGGTTGCAAGAAGAGTAGGTAGAAGTGTCTTGATTGGAACAAAAGAATGAGAAGATGATGCTTCCTCCACTTCACAATGATTCTGAATGATGTGAGCCAATACTTCATCTTCATCTTGAATTTTCATGAAAGAGCTTGTGCCTAACATCATAAAATATGCCACAAAATTAACTTCCTCGGCCTCTTCACCAACATGTGGCCATATAGAATTATCAAGATCATGGGATGGCTGAGCAGGAGGGTAGAGAAAAATATTTTTGGTACTCTTTCCATTAGAAATGGTCATGTCTCATGTCTTTCATCCAATATATGCATCTGTTGTTACTAACCATGGTCTTCCTAGAATGACAAGATACCTGTTGATTATGGATTTAGGAGAAAGAATCATGAAATCTGCTAGGTACTCCCATGAGTCCAGAGTTACCACAAGGTCCTCTACTACACCATCAGGTTTAATGGTTGAAATATTAGCAAGTTGTAAGATAGTAGGAGTAGGTCTCATGCTTGCAACATTTAGTTGTTGTAGGATATCCTTGGTCATTACATTTATTGTTGCTCCCAATCCAATCAAAGCATTTTTTATTTGGATCCCATTTATAACAAATCCTACCACAAGACTCCCTGGGTCATTATATTTGGGAAAAATCACTTTCCCAAGCATGATGTTAGCTAGTTGTCCCACCAGATGAACCATAGTGGGGTATTTTTTCTTCTGGCCTAGCTTCTTAAGGCATGCTTCCTTAGTTTCCTTTCCATAGATTGGACATATTTTATGGCCTGAAATAGAGGTATCTGGACACTTATATGCTTCAACTAATCCAAGATGTCAAAGGTTGTGTCCTCCTTTTCTTAGTTTTTCTTGGAAACTTCCAATCTTTGAGGAAATGGTGGTTCTTGTTTAGTCTACTTGACTGGGACTGGTCTAGGATTTTTAGGTGCACTTGGATGAATGGGATCATTTATAGGTTGCTCTTCCTCTTCCACGGGAAGCTCAGTAATAATGGGTGTGGAAGGGGTTGGTAAATTAGTTCTTGAATGCAAGTGGATATCACTCACACTCACAACATATGCAAGGAATTTATTTGAATCAACAAAGTATACTGGCTGCTGCTATGGTTTGCTATTTGGGTTAGGTGTGGGTTGAGCTAGTAGCTGAGTAGGTTTAGGTGGATTTGAGCTTGGATTAGCAGGAGGAGGAATTATAGTAGGTTGTTGGGGTTGAGAAGGTGGCTACATGTAGCTATTTTTCTAGTTTTGCCATTGCTATCCTCCCCTCCGTTAATTTGTTTACTGCCAATTTCTTAGGGGTGGTTGTAAATTTCCTTGAAATTTCTGCCAATTCCCTTGAGGTTGCTACCACTGGGGTGGAGATTTTTGGTGATTAGGCCATGCATTTGGAGGGTTACTCCAATGTTTTGGTGGATATCCTCCATAGTTGGATGGATATGGGGGCCGCCACTAGTTACCAGATGAATAAGAATTGAAATATGGCCCCACAAAAGAAAGTGGATCTAGTGGCATACCTTGTCTTGGAGCCCATGTCCTCCTTTGTGCAACATAGTAGACTTGATCTTCTTCAATCTGAATTGGCTTAAACTCAAGTGGAACCTGCTTACTTTCAATATTAGCTACCATCCTGCATCTGCAGTCCTTTTTTCTACAATGGGGGAAATACTCTGCCAATGTTACCTCAGCCTCCTTTTATTTCTTCTTGGCCTGAAGTGTATCCAATTGAGTAGCTAGATTGTTTATGATGTCTTTCTTGAAATCTGCAGCAAGTGAGTAATCTCCATTCTTGAAACTCCATTAGTAGATGACTTACCCATTGAGGATTGGTAATCTCTCCCTTTCTTTGAAGCTTCCCTAGAGTAGTTCTGACATATCCTCTTGATATCCTCCCAAGGAATTTGGGAGATATCTCCTCTTCCCATTAGGTCCAAGGAATCAATGTAGCTATCAGTAATTCCTCTTAGGAAAATCAACTTTTGTGATTCTTCATTAAGTGTGATTCCAAAAATGTTGGCCTCCAATAATGATTTAACAACTAAGCCCTTACAACTTTGATTCAAAGATTGGATATCTAAATTGAATAGCCATTTCACTCATCATGAAGGTGAATTTAACTTGTCAACCTAGAGACGTAAACTTGAAATGGGTTAGCACAGTATGTGCACTAGAAATCCAAAGTAGCCATTTTCATTCTACAACTAAGAAAGACATAATGTTGAAAGTAAATTTCTTGGAAAGGAATAACATAAATTTTGAACATCAACCAACAACTATACTAAGCTAAAATTCATGACAAAAATGAAGATCTAAGCAAAAAAACAAGAAACTACTCTATTTGCTTTGGCTGCAAGAATAGTCATAGAATGGAATTCTAGTGGCTGTAGGAACATTTAGTGTTAGATTCTTAACTAATTACTAAACAAAAAGTGATAACTAAACTAAACTAAGCTAAAGGACGAAATGCTCACCAAGTGGGCCCCTTGGATGAGTATCCCTTAAGACAAATGTAAACTCAGGTACAAAAATTTATAAACTCATTCTATTCATTGGAAAACATGAGTACAATAGAGAAATGTAACTATATTACTGAACAACAATAAAGACCATTTACAAGGTGGTTGCAACTCAATTTGCATGAGGAATCTCTCGTTGTCAACCTCCATTGACCTTTGAATGACCAGCTGTCAAAGTCTTCCTCCATTTTGTAGGTCTCTAATCATATCTGCATGGCAATATTAGTATGAACAATAATTGCATATTTGTAATTATCTTAAAGAACATTCGTTAATCCATATGTAGAATTAACACAGATAGTCCATATAACATTTCAATGTCATTAAAAATTTGTATAAATAAAATTAGGCCCAATGTCTATGGTTTTGAGGAAATATCAACATTCAAATATCAAGGTCCATGATAACTTCAACAAATAGATCATAAATTCTACCAAAAATAAACCATAAACCTGAGTCATCAGGGGTGTTCTTTGATTGAGTAAGGAAGGGAGATTCTCTTGTTGTCCTTGTGCTTGAACATCTCTCATACTTTGCACTCATTTTTTCTTCACTATGGGTACATTTAAGTTTCCATTGCTCATGCCTCACAACTACAACACATGGAGTCAATATGCATGGAATGCCTTAATGCAACTATGATACACACCTTATGTTGAGAAGAAGGTAACGGAACCCAAAAATGATAAGGAAAAACTACTCTAGATGTTTGAACATACAAATCCTCTTGGTTGTCTAAGGAGTTTAGTTTCTCTTGATATAATGTTTCAAATTGAAGAATGTAAAGATTCACATGGTGCATGGGACAAATTAAAAAATCTCTATGGTACAACTAATGAAGTTTGTGGTTATCAAATTGATAATGAACTAATTAGTCTTGATCCAAAGTCTTTTGACAAAATCTAGGATTATGTAACAAAGTTCAATGACCTTAGAGCACTATGTAAATCATGTGGCTTAGAGAAGAAAGACATTCAACTTGTCAATAACACTCTAAGCAAACTTGGACCTAAATTTGCAACTTTTGTTTCTAGCTTTCACACTCATATGTTGACAATGGGATCTACATTTACTGCACCTTCTCTTGCTTCATTTTCTAAAATGTTAATGCAAGAACAAGGTAAGCTTCTTTCAGTGGGTCTTCTTAAGCCTTCAAATTCACAAGCTTTGATGGTTGGTCAATCAAAGGGTTAGAAAGAATCAAGGAAACCTGACAAAAAACAAAATTAATTCAAGAAGTCACAAAGAGATCAAACACAATCATCTTCAAAAGTTTACTCCAACTCCTCCTCTTCAAAGGGGAATTTTCAAAAGAAGGAAATGCCAACTTGTAGCTATTGCAAGAAACCTACTCATGTAGAACATTCTTGTGACAAGAAGAAGATCAATGAGTTAAAGACTCTTCTTAGAAGCTTCCATTCTTTTGGGTCTCAATAACCATAATAGGCCATGGAATTTATGCCAAGAAATCACACGACCCCTTTTCCAACTCAAGAATGGGAGATACCATTTTCCAAAGGGCTAGAAAGAGAACATCTATCAAATAATTTCAAAACTGAGTTTTTTCTTGTGTATAATTCCCTAAAAGTTTTGATAGGAGATGACATCTTACACCCATCAACTCATAGGTTGATATTTCCTTCAAATTTGGTTTTAATATTTGTGTCAAATGTTTTGGATTTCAATCCAAACTATCAAGATATGACAAAATTGGAAAAATTAGTCATTCGAGAAGTTTTCTTGTAGGATAATGCTCTACTCAAGAGCATTCAAAAATACAATTTTTGGAAAGGGGAAGCATATGTAGGTGAAATTTTCCCTAGGCACTACTTGCATCATAAGGCATGTCATAGAAATATCTACATTGCACTCAAAACAACATTGGAGTATGATTCACCCAACCACTTGCACAAAGCACTTGCACATCATCATTGTGAATTTGGGGAGGACATGGTGAGAAAATTCAAAGAAAAATATCATGCTTTATAATTTCTCCTCACTCATCATTGTGACCAAGCAGTTAGTGCTAGTAAACAAAGGTCAAAATAAAAGGAATTTGGAATTGGTGGATTCTGTAGAATCACAAGCTTTGCAAAGAAACATGAAGGCTCAACAATTCAGGCCATTCCCACAAATTCTTGACATGAACATAACAAAAAATTCTCATTTGACACCACCAACATAGAAACACATGTACAAAGGTGAAATGGAGGAAGGCTCCTCATTAGGAAATTCTTGATACATATATGTTATCAAATATAAGCATATAACCACTTATAGCTTGCAATTAGTATGTAATCAACTTTATTTTGTATTATTCAAGCTAATATTTTGATTTTTGACAATATATCAGTACATATAGCCAAACAAAACAATATTACCTAGGTTCTAACAGATGGAAAGTTTATGTTTACTACATACATGATGAGTTGAAAAGTATACTCTTAGTAGTAAAGAATTCTTTTGTAACCTCTGTATTATTACATAAATATATTAAGTCGACTTAATGCATTTTATTTTTTTAAAAAAAAGAACATCAATCTTCCTTCTTCTGCTACTCAAAAATCCTTTACTCCTTCCAAATTAGGTAAAGGGAAAGCACATGCACTTTTTGCTATTACTGATTCTTCAAAAGAGTGGATTCTTGATTCGGGTGCATCACATCACATGGGTTCTAGTAAAGAAGAATTTGCTTTGTTGGAGCCTTGTTTTGTGCCCCAAATTCTCAATGGGGATGATTCTCCAATGGAATTAATTGGGAAGGGTTCAATTGATACTAGAAATGGTACATTTGAGGATGTCCTTTGTAAGCCTAATTTGTCAGCCAACCTTCTCTTTGTCTACTAAATCACTCAAAATGGTAGAAAAGTTGAATTCACTCCAGATTCTATCAATATCTGAAATCTTGAATATAATGCACTCCTTGTAGTTAGTAAGGCCAATCATGAGTCTCACTTGTATGCTTTCTCCCATTTTGTACTTGATTTACATTCCACTACATTGCTCACCCATTCAAATGTTGTGAGAAAACTACAGCATGAGCAGTTTGGCCATCTCAACTACCACTATATTCAGCAACTCACTAAACAAAATATGGTCACGGGTATTCCTCACATCAATTTTTTAGATGGTGTACATTCAGTTTGTGCCTTGTGCAAACATCTTGAGGAGAAGTTCAACAAAGGGAAGGCTTGGAGAGATTTAGAAGTCCTTGAATTGGTTCATAGTGACTTGCTGGGTCCTTTTCTATCATTATCTTTTAGTAAGGCTCATTATTTGCTCACCTTCATTGATGACTATTCTAGATATACATGGGTCTACTTTCTTCAAAACAAAGGAGAGATCTTTGATATATTTCAACAGTTTAAGGCTCGTACTGAGAAGCAATCTAGAAAGTGTGCCAAAATTCTTCACATTAATAATGGTAGAGAATATGTGAACCATCGATTTGAGAAATTTTGTACTCTTGAAGGGATTGATCTTCAACATACCGTTGCCTACACACCACAACAAAATGGTGTAGCTAAGATGAAAAATAGGTCCCTGAAAGAGATGGTTTGTTGCGTGATCCACGCTCGGTCCCTTGCACCTGCATATTGGGCATAAGCTATCAACTGTGCTGCTCACATCCAAAACAAAGTTCCACATAAGGCATTAAAGGGAATTGTATATGTCTAAAATGCTCATGGTTAATCAAGCTTGTTAATTAATTAAATATAAATTATTTAATTAATCTTCTAAAGTCATCTACATATAAATAAATTTAATTATTTATTTATATTGTTCACATTTATAAATTCTTCTATCTTAATTAAATAAATAACTTTATTTAATTATTACCATCTTCCATATTCCTCTTAATTAAATTAAATAAATTTAATAATTTATTTATATTAATTATCATGTTTTTCTATATTTGAATATTTGAATTCAAATAATGGAATATTCCTCGAAACACCCGCTTCATCTCATAGTTAAATTAAATATAATAAATATTTTATTTAATATCTTTTCTCACTGCACACATAATTAAATATTACTTATTTAATTATGAAAAATTCTAAATTCATCTCACACTTAATTAAATATTACTTATTTAACTATGGAAACTTCTAATTTCATCCTCACATATAATTAAATAAGTTATTTATTTAATTATGAAATTCATTCTCAACTCATTCTTCAAATGGCAACCTTCCTTCAGTTTTGAATGAGAAAAATTGAAGAAGAGGAAACCTTCTATTTGTCTCTCACCTTTCAAAAATCTCTTACCATTCATCCTGACAAGCTTGATCTGAACCGTTAATCATGGCAATGAATCAAATTATTTTGAAAACTCTTTAAGTACATGTACAAATCCAAGCATTGGTTACATACAAACACACACGGATGAACATATATACGCAATTACGCTTACACATTTGCATCTTTAGCATTTCAGCAATATTCATATCTTGGCAATAATAATCTTATCATAGCATAGCATAATCTTGCATTTTAGCATAGTATGCATTTTAGTTTAAATCTCATTCTCTAGAAGTCCATTTCGTTGAGCTTGGCATACTAAATCTGAGAGCAACTTGAACCAACGAAACGCTAGAGATAGAGAGCAATAAAACGACTTCGAAGAAGCTGCCATAAAGAGTTTGTTTAATTTTATTTCAGTTTCCTTGATATAATGTTTTATTGAATGTGTTTTGAATCATTTATAACTAGCATATTTAATCCACTCAAATACCTAAATTCACATGCTACCAAAATCACTTTTATTGAATCCTTTATAACAGGCATATTTTCATACACACAGGAATCACTCCCTTCAAAGCTTGGTGTTGTAGGAAACCTATTTTGGGGCACTTTAGAGTTTCTGGCTCCCTAAGATGGGCACATATTCCTTTAGAGAAGTGCAAGGCATTGGTACCTTAGATTCAGTCTTGTATCTTTGTTTGTTACCCAAATGGTGTCAAAGACTATCAGCTAATGAATCTTACCAAACAAGAGCTCTTCATTGAGTGTAGTGTGCATTTTTAGGAATGCTCTTCTAGCTCATCCTATACTATCCCTTCCTCCACAGTGGATTTCAAGGATTTTGACATTAAGGATATTCCTCAAGCTTCCTCTAGTCATCAAGTTGATCATGAGATTTCATCTTCCTCTTCAGAGAGTTTAGAATCTCCTCCTCCATCCCCTACCATGCCTCATTAGGCTCGTTAAACACTTTTTTATGCAAGTGATCTTGTTTGGGATCCTTCAAATAAAAGGAGGAATCGATCACAACATCACAAAATTCCACATTCCTACATCACCACAACTTCAGATCCACAATCATTTCATGAAGCATCTAGTATTGCTGAGTTGGATTCCACAATGGAGGAGGAGTACAACACTTTAATGTGGAATAAAACATGGGATCTTGTTCCACTTCTAAGGGAAGAAAATTGGTTTGTTGTATGTGGAATTATCAAACCAAATTTTCATTGGATGGCTTAGTTGACAAGTATAAAGCATGACTTGTGGCCAAAGGTTTCTCTCAAGTATGAAGTATTGACTACACTAAGAACTTTGCCCCTATTGCCAAAATTAACTCCATTCACTTGCTACTTGCTATTTTTGTGGATCATGATTGGGTTGTACATCAAATAGATGTGAAGAGTGAATTTCTTCATGGAGATCTACATGAAGAACTTTACATGGAGTAGCCACAAGGATTCATTCAAGATTCTTCATTGGTTTGTAAACTAAGGAAGTCTCTCTATGGCCTCAAATAGGCTCCACGAGCTTGGTATGCCAAAATGGACTCCTTTCTTCTATCCATTGGGTTCTCTATATGACACTCAAATCCAAATGTCTACATCTTGTGGTAGGAGGATGCTCTTCTCTTCTTGGCTCTCTATGTTGATGACTTGATTGCCAATGGGAGCACTTCACCCATTATCTCAACTGTCAAGACTACTTTGTATGATAGATTTTCCATGAATGACTTGGGTCTCTTGCACTATTTTCTCAGGATCATGATCACTTAGACCTCTTCTAGTATCTCACTTGCACAACCCAAGTATGCTCTTGATCTTTTGTCACACTTTCATATGGCTAATTGTAAGCCTGCACCAACTCCCTTTGTGCTAGGAGTTAACCATGAGGAAAAATGTTCCACACCACTAGTTGATGCTACTTTTTATTGTCAACTTGTTGGTAGCCTCATCTACTTGACTCATACTTGCCTTGGAATTTACTTTGTATTTGTAATTGTTTAACACTTCATGACAGAACCACATGAGCTTCATTGGAAAGCTTCCAAACGCATCTTGCCCTACATCCAAGGAACTCATTGGCATGGGATTCACTATGCAGTAGGAACAAGTTTAGACTTACTTGGATACATAAATTTTGATTGGGATAGTGATATTGATGATTGCAAGTGCACATCCAGTTATAATTTTTACTATGGTTTTGTCCCCATTTGATGGTAGAGCAAAAAGAAACATGCCATTGCTCTTTCTTCCAATGAGGTTGAGTATCAGGGGGTTGGAAATGATTCAACTAAGGCTATTTGGCTTTAAAATACCCTCATTAAACTTGGCATTACCTTTTAGAAGCCATCAATTATCTATTGTGACAACCAAAGTACCATCCAGATCTCAAAGAACATGGTACATCATCAATGCACCAAACACATCGAGATCCATATACATTTTCTTTGGGAGATAATTCAAGAGTAGGTCATTGATTTGCAATTTTGTCCTATTGAAGATCAATTTGTAGATATATTCACCAAACCCTACATTGAAAAAAAGTATTTTCATCTTCAGTCTCTCTTAAGGGTACAAAAAATCTCTTCTAGGGGGTCACTTAGACCTTCTTCATTCACCCTCTCATGGACAAGAGTTTTTAACCACTTGATTTTCTCCATCTTTATCATTGAGAGTCTATTATGTACATGGGTGCCTCATCAAGACTAGTAGTCAGGACCCATATTTACATCTTTGCATTATATACTTCTACCTAAGTTTCACTTAAGGGGGGTTGTTAGCGTGAAAAGGGTACTTTATCTAACTAGTTCATTCTTAGCTAGTTCTCCACTAAAGTCCTCTTCACACTAGCTTAAATTTACATAGGGATAAGGTGGTTGAGCCTTTAATGACATTAGTTGTAACATCTCATAGGATGCCAACACTTTTCATAATCTGGTTGCATCTATCTCTTCCCTTGGCCTATATAACCAAGGCATTTCCTTTGTAATCTCAATTCTAAAGCTAAATATAGCTTTGAATTCTTGAGAGGAATACAATTTATTCCTCATATTTTTGGTTTTTCTTTCCTTCAATCATTAGATTCTTGGCTAGGCTAGTTAGAAAATCTCACAAGCATACTCCTCCATTATGGAATTATTCCAATCAGTTAATATGATGTGTTAAATAAGACAACTGAGAGGGGGGTGAACTAGTTGTCATAAATTTAAAACTTTTAAAGAATTCACCAGAACTTAGATCAGTCAGAATTCTTAACTTTTCTAAAATTATTAAACATTAAGGGAAAGTATAGAAACTGAAAAACATCACACAAATACAACAATACCAGATTTATGTGGAAAATCCAATAAGGGAAAAAATATGGTGAGGATTAAATCACACTATAGAGAATATCAAAACAAATTATAAAAGGCTCACTACTTGAGAAACAAGGATCACTACCTAAACAAGGACCCACTATCTAGATCAGGACTCACTATCTAATAGGGCTGAAAAATTAGAGGGCTCACTTCCATAGAGATACAAAGAAGATAGAATAGATATTTTATAGAGATAAGACAATATCAATGTAACACATATTTCTACCACAATTTGATCAACTACTTGTAGACATTCATGAATGATAGAGTACAACTTCAGCTCAGTGCATCCAAGAACTCAACATTTATTCTTCACACTGATCTTCCACACTCACATCACACACACCACTAATTTGCATCTATTTCACATCTATTTTCTCTATTTCTTTGCACTTATATCTCTTTTTCCACATTTCACCACTAACTCATCCTATATTTATACCATCTTCAACTTTGAAACGTATCCAAAGTTGGCCATCCATCAGCAAATTCAAATTAGATCAGCACCAAAACATCCTAGGGTGGAATTAGAATGAGGGTGAACCAAAAGCATGCTTAATGAGGACCCAAATAGATCCAACACAGTTTATCAACTTTGAAGATAGTGTTCAACACAAAGTTGTCCAAACTAGTGTAAAACACATAGAATGCAATTAAGCACGATTCTTCTAGATACTGAAATTAGCTTCAGCATGATCATAACGACTTAAATCTAGAATTGTAAGTCACAAGACTTTACCAAAGAGATATCTAGATCAACAACTTTTCTCTCGGACCTTAGCTAGAAACAGAGAAAACCATAGTTCACAACTGGTGAACATAAGTCATATTGTACAATGAATCAGAAGCCCAAAATTTGGATATAGTAGCTTCCAGCAATCATGACCAACATACCTAAACCACACAAACATAGGAGAAAATATTAGAGAAAAACCTAGGGAAACCATTGAACAGCTTCAACCTTTCTTCAATACTCTTTTCTCAATATTCTCAACATGAACAACCAATAACCTGCAACCATGAAATTAATGAGAACAACAACCAGTTGATAACCAATTGACCAATTGACATCAATGACAACACCTTTGTTCTTTTCATTCATGAAACAATCTCCCCCTTTGTCATTTATGGCAACACATAATGTGAAAGCCTATCAAAGACAACATACTAGCTCTTAATACACTTCTCAAGATTTTTCTTTTTGTTTCTCCCCCTTAGTAGATAATATTTTTCACATTCTTCCTCTCCTCTTTTTCACATTCTTTCTCTTCTCTTTTTCACATTCTTGCTCTCCCCCTTTGACATAAATTGCAGAGTCAAGATATATTTTACATTGACAAAGAGGGGCAAAATGTAGACACTAAAAAATGTCCTAAATGATATCATACACTCGAATCGGGTTTACTAACATCATTTCATCTCAGAATCCATTATCTTTTCACTTAATTAATTGAATTAGCCTATCTAATTAATTAATTGTACCATTTTCATCTATTAATCTAATTAATTCAAATCGAGTTAATTCACCCCCTTTCATGCTAACACTTTATCTCATTAAATTAAATAAATCAAAATATCTAATTTAATTCCCTAAATCATCTTATTTAATAAAATAACCCTAAGTTATTTAATTAAATATCATTTCATCTCTCCCTCATTTATTAAATTATTTAATTTAGTGAATAACACTTTAATTTTTCTAATCCCCTAATTGTGCAATTAAACCTTGTTTAATTAACAATTAAGCTAATTGTCCTCCAAAAGGGGAATAATCCCATGGAATATCCCCTATCTCCTTTTTTGCACAATTAAAACTTTCTTTTAATTTGTAAAATACCTTTATCCTCGCCCATGGGAATATTCCAAAGAATATTCTCTCTCCTCCAATCATCTCACTTGGCTACTTGAACAAGCTAAACCTTTAATCTCTTGAGCAAGTCACCTAGTGACCTATATGTATAGGTCAAAAGTGTGTTTTTTTGGAACAAATGTGATCCCTTGATTAATTTTCATCTTGCATTCTCATCTGTTAATGGGAATCCATGATCCATGCCTTCTATTTCCTCCATAATGGACTGTTGATTAGCTTTTTCAATCTCAACCCTCCATTTCTCATTTTCTCTCCTATAAATAGAACACTATTTGGAGACAAATGGATCTATCTTTCAATTGAAAAGTCATGCTATTGAATTCACTCACACTCATGCTCTCAATTTACTCACTTTTAGCTAATTTTACTTCATTTTAGTTGCATAATAGCTTAAGAAATTCATTAATGGATTCCATGCATCCATCTTAGTTTGTTTATAAATTAGGGTTTCCATCTTTTAGCTTAGCTTAACAATTGTATTTTTAGATCAATTTTAGCATAAAATCATGTTAATTTAGCTTGCATCATGTTTAATCTAGCATAAATTAGGTTTTCATTAATTTATCACAATGGTTTCATTGATTCTCTTCCATAGAATCGATTGAAACAGGCTCACTAATCATGAGATTGGGAAAGGGTCTTTGTTCCACATCAACATCACACCAATTCCAAAATAGGATAAGTTTCAAATGGGTTAGACCAGGAATTTAACTATTTTCATAGTTTCTAAATTTCAGTTTCAATAAATGCCTATTTTAACTTTCAATTTGAATGATTTTATTTGTGATTGAGGTGTAGTGGCTAAGTTATGCTTCAATTCATCATGGATTAAGCGTAATCGACCCACCTTGACAATCATCATCTTACAATACCTAATAGATATATGCTTTATCCTTGAATGCATCACTAGATCCTTTGAAATGTTAATTGCACTTGTATTGTCACAAAACATAGAAATAGGCTCATCATATACAGCTCTGATATCTTTCAATATTTGTCTCATCCTCAACACTTGTGTACAACATGATGCTACAACAATATATTCAACCTTGGTAGTAGACAAAGAAATTGAATCCTACTTCTTACTCAACCATGACACTAATCTACATCTAAGAAAGAATGTACCACCTCTTTTACTTTTCTTATAACCAACACAACTAGCCCAATATGCATCTATATAAGCATTTAGTGTGAAATCAATATCCTTAGGATACCATAAGCCATAATCTAGAGTGCCTCTTAAATATCTAAATATCTTCTTTACTACTGCAACATGTGTTTCTTTAGGATCTTCTTGAAATCTATGCATGAGACAAACTACATGCATGATATATGGTCTAGTAGCGATTAGATATAGTAGTCCACCAATCATAGACCTATATTTTCTCTAATCAACCTTAGCTAAATTATCATCTTTTCTCAGTTTACAACCAATCACCATAGGAGTGCATACCAGTTTGGAGTCATCCATTCCAAACTTCTTCAACATCTCTTTGAAATACTTAGACTGTGAAATGAAAATCCCTTTATCTGTTTGATTGATTTGTAGCCCAAGGAAGAAATTCATCTCCCCAAACATTGACATTTCAAACTCTTTCTAAATCTCTTCAAAAAAAAATTTACACATAGCTTCATTTCTACCAAAGATAATATCATCCACATATACAACCACTATCAAGATCTTTTCTTCCTAAATTTTAACATAAAAATTACTATATGTGGTTCCTATACCAAATCCTTTCTATATCAAATATCTATCCAATCTTGCATACTAAACCCTAGGAACTTGCAATTCATATAGCACCTTCTTCAATTTACATACCATATCCAGTTGATCTAACAATTGAAATCCTTCCATTTTTTCCATGTAAACTTCTTCCAAGTCACCATTCAAAAAAGTAGACTTCACATTCATTTGATAAACTTTAAAGTCCTTGTATGCTGCAAATGAAAAAAACATTTTGATAGCTTCCCTCCTAGCCACAAGAGAAAAAGTCTCCTCAAATTCTATACCTTCCACTTGTGATTATCCCTTACACACAAGTCTTTCCTTCTTTCTTATCACTTCTCCATTCTTATTCAACTTGTTTCTAAACACCCACTTAGTTCCATTTATACGCTTGTTTGTTGGTCTAGGAATGAATTCCCAAGTCTAATTTTTCTCAATTTGCATAAGTTCTTCTTTCATTTCCTTCCTCTAATTTTCATCTTTACATGCTTCACTCACTGTTTTAGGTTCCACTTTAGAAAGTAAATACAAATTTACCTCGACTTCAGTAACTTTTCTTCTTGTCAACACACCTTTCCTTTTGTATCCAATGATTTGATTTTTGGAATGATTTTTCTATGCATACTTAGGGGTATTAGGGATCTTCTCTAGAGCTTCTTCCTCTTCATTCTTCACTTCTTCTTTATCAAATTTTTCTTCTCCTACTTCTTTGTAATTAGGTTCATCTAACACATATCCATCCATTGCAATTGAATTTTGCAAGTTTTCATTGACCTTAACATTTGTACTTTCAACTATCTTTCTCAGTATTTTATTGTAACATATGTAAGCTTTGATCTTAGTAGAATATCCAAGGATAATACCTTGATTAGAAATTTCATCAAAATTTCCTAATTTTTCTTCATATCTTTTGATATAATATTTTCTTCCAATGAATCTAAAGTACTTCATAGTGGGAATCCTTCCATACCATAATTCATAGAAATTATTTGTGTTGTTAGCTTTGAATTGTACTCTATTAAGTATTTAAACACTAGTATGAATAACTTCTCTCTAGTAGACTTGTGGTAGATCTACCTCTTTCATCATAGTCCTTGTAGCTTCTTGCATCATCTAATTTTTCCTCTACACCACTCCATTCCACTAAGGATTTCTAGGGGTAGACAAATTCCCTGTTATTCCATGAACTTCACAAAACATGTTAAACTCATTAGAGGTGAATTCACCACCTTTGTCATACCTCAAACATTTCATTTTTAGATCCGTTTCATTCTCAACCATAGCTTTATACACCTTGAATTTATCTAGTGCATCATATTTTTCTCTAAGAAAAGTAACCCATGTCATTCTAGAATAATCATCAATCAAAATCATAAAGTACTTGTCACCTTGTAGATTTCTCAACCTTGTAGGACCAAAAAGATCTATATGAATTAATTCCAGTAGTCTGGAAGCACATTATTTCTTTCCCTTGAAACTACTCCTTGTTTGTTTTTCAAATTGACAATATCTATAGAGAACATTGATAGGTTTTGTGATTCTAGGTAGGTCTCTCACTATATGAATTGAACTAATTCTCACCAAATTATCAAACTTCATATGACACATCCTCTAGAGCCATAACCAACTATCAATAATCTGCAACATAAAGTAATGACCATCAATACCCTTAAGCTGATAAATGTTTCCATCTATTCTCTTACCAACAATGATAATGGTTTCGGGCCCCTTTTTTATCTCACATGTTTCATCCTAAAACAAAAGATTATATCCCTTACTACACATTTTTCCAAAACTCATAGGGTTATGCCTTAAACCCTTAACACAGTAAACATTATCAATGTTATGCTTGCCATCAAAACTGATTGATCCTATTCCATAAATATTAGCTCCTAAATCATGTCCAAATTTAACTAGTCCTCCATCATATTTTTCAAGTTTAACAAACTAACTTTTGTCTCCAATCATGTGATCAGAGTAGCCACTATCAACAACCCAATAATTCTTATCCTCTTGAACATGAAAAGTAGATACCAAAGTACCTATAACCTTATGCTTCTTCTCTGTAACACTTTCCTTTACAAAAATTTAAAATTTAGTAGAACTAGATTCATCTTTTATAGCCAAGAAAAAGCATTCATTTTCATTGAAGTCTCCATAATTATATTCATCATCAAAAAATACCAAAATATTCTCTAACATAATAATCCTTTTTAATCATATTTCCTATATTCTCCTTGCTCTTATTGTTTATATCTCTCTTTTGACATATAGAAGCATAATGACCTATATCACCATAGCTAAAACATTTGAAAGGTAATTTACTTTTGTACTTACTAGTTCCCATCTTCATTCTTCTAATGAAATTATCTTCCACATCATCAAGATCTTCCTTATCTGAATCTCCAAACTTTCTTGATACTCAAGCTTTGAAAGTAGTCTCTATAGCTCTACCATTTTTCAAACCCTTTTTTCTCATCTCAAAGAATTAGTGTACAAATCATTTGAGCTCTAGAGTAAGTATTAAGATTTACAATTTCCACAATAACAAATACCTTTTCACTATATGACTCAGGAAGAGATTTGAGAACTTTCTTTACCACTTTAGATTCTTTAACTTGTGCACCAAGACTTCTCATTGTGCTCACCATCTCATTAACTCTCTTCATGTATATTTTGATTGTTTCATCTTTAGACTGTAGACACATAAAATATACTGATTGATCCCATGCACTTAATCCTAACTTACTAACACCAGTTCATCCTGAATCATCTCCTTTACTAGCCATTTAATCAAATAATATTTATTTGATTAAATTAATCATATTTCATCTTTTAATTAAATAAATCAATTTTATCTGATTAAATTATTATCTTCTATTAATTAAATAAATCATTTTGTTTAATTAATCCTAATATCTCTCTTTTAATTAAATAATTCATTTTATTTAAGTAAGTTCTAAATTCATCTGCTTTAAATTAAATAAATTAATCTTTATTTTATTTAAGTCTAACACCATCCTTTTTAATTAAATAAATCAAACTTTATTTAATTAAATCTAATAATCATTATTCCTCTCATTTAGGTTTAAATTAATCCCAAAAAGCTAAGTCAAAATGTCAAATCAACTAATCTTTGTCTAAATTAATCAAATCTTGATTAATCCTAATTCTAATCTCTCAAATCCTCTAGATTTTGCAACTTGTGCAAGTAAATCAATTTAATTGATTTATTAAATCCTCCATTTTCATTCAAAAAGGCATAAAGTTGGAATATTCCTCAAATTTGAAAATTCCCTCCCAAAGGACTTGTCCATCCAACAAGGCATTAAATGCCTCTTACATGTCCTTTTTCTTGAGCCAAGTGGCATTAACTTTCATTTCGTCTCCCTCCAACATGTCACTTCTCCAATTTCAAATATCCACCTAATGGCATTAATGTGCACATTCATCAAAATGTGCTCCACCTCTATCCACTCACATGTTGACAAGTGGTATTGTGCTATTGGTTGATATTTTGTTCCACATTCATCACTTTTGCTCATTCTTCCATCATTCTCTTCTATAAATTAAGGATCTCTTACTAATTTTGGATACACAACTTCATGCAACATCATTATCTTCATGTTTTGAGAAAAGTTCATCCATTTTCATAGTTTTCATCATTTCATAGCTAGGTTATGGAAAAATTTATCATGGAGCACCATTGATCATCTTCAAGCTTGCAAGGAATTAGGAAAGGGCTATTTTCCACGTCAAAATAGCACCAATTCCCCCATGGGATTGAGAGTTTGAGCATTTGAATAGGATTTAATAGCTTTTTATTTGTGTTCTTCACTTTATTTCTTATTTTCATGCTTCAAATGAATCTTATGGGGAATGATGGTTTTAACTTGCATAATGGACTAATATTGTGTTATTTGTTTGTGATTGTGCAGGTCTAGATCCACCATTCACATTTTGGCACTAGGAGGGAGAATTTGAAGAAATTAACATTTTTTTGACCAAAATTCTACTATTTTTTGAATTTTTGTGTCTATAGGAAACTACACCACTGCTAGGATCAAACAACACTGCTATTAGTCTAGCAGTGCTATTTAGCAACACTGTCAAACTTCAAACTACAATGCTGAGGTAATTTTCCACTCATCTCAACCAACTCAAACTCCAAAGTGTGTTGCTTTTCAAAATAGTGATGCAATCGTAGTCACTATTTCTCCACAGAGCATTGTTGACCTTCTTTAAACTATGCCACCATTGCAGACTACACCGTTCGGGTGGGGTAAAAGGAAGATTTCAAGTTTTTTCAACATGTGTTTTTTTCATTTTGATCAACTTTGAATTCTAACTAGTTTTTGGACTCTATTTTCTTTAGTTTTAACCAGTTTTTGTAGGTTGGAGTGATTCAAAAGGAAGGAGGAAATGAAAGCAAGAATTCTTATGGCATCTTCATTCTATTGTATCAAGTGTTTTTAAACACTTTGGGGAGCAATTATAATCCCATTTCTAAGGACTTTGTCATCTTGAAGCTTTTTAGGACTCAATAATTTTCATTTGGGCTTAAAAAGAACAAATCAAATGGATTAAAAAGAACATTAGGAACTTACTAGAGTTTTTTTGGGGGATAAAATTGAACAAGAAAATTTCACACTTCATCTTAGTGCTTAAAAATAATCCACTATTGCTTTTGGAGTTAAATTGAAAATGTGATTTTTGTGCTTTGTAATATTTTGTACAGAGTATTATCATTTAAAATGCGTATGCACTTCTCTTGCACCTCATGACAATCTTGTGAATCAAAAGTATTTTGGTGATATTAAGTTGTATAAAGGATTGCCTCCACACTTGAATTTGGATTCTCAAAATTGAACAAAATCTTGTTAGTGTGAGTGGAGTATATCGCATGTGTTCTCTCTTTGTTCACGTAAACAAAGATTGATCGGACTATGGATGTGTTTACTCACTTTTTTTTACCATTAGAGGGGCCTACCCAAGAGATATCCGAAAGGAGAACTCAAAGGTGACTCCAAATAATTTTCACTCAAGCCGTTATATAAAATGATTAGACTAAATTTTCAAGTCTAATGGTATGTAGGCCTTAGTTGTATAGTGTCTTTCAGAATGGGGTACTACCTTAAAAAGCATAAGATCCCATAGTAGGATTGATTAAAGCCTTTAGTGGCTTGCTAGATGCTCAAAAGGTGCCATGTTCACGATCATCCTGACTAAGAACCAATTTGTTTAGAAGCTCAAATCCTTATCTATTTGTTGGTGCAAGAATGGTCATTTTGAAGCCACCAAACATTTTTGTGGTTCATTGTATAGATGAGAAGTTCATCATGGGAGATTTATGAGAAATGAAGCTTGGATGACCTGAGAAGTGTGTGTCATGGAGGGGAGCCAGTGTGGTCAAGCTTCTAGTCATCCGCTTTGAATAAGCACAATTGGATTTATCCAAGTGGGGATTCAACAAATATTGTCTCTTGACTATCCATATGGTTGTGCATCTTCTTGGAATCAAAACACTTTTCTTGGATCTAAAACATTGGAAAAAAAACCATTTAACCATGAGCATCAAATTTCAAACCCTTTAGAGGAAGCAAATACCTTTGACAAAATTCAAGTGTTATTGCTTTCCCTAGGAATTCTATCTTTAGAGGCTTCTAAGCATTTGAATTTACATCTCAATTTTTCCCCACTAAAGTCAACATTAGGGAGTTATTGCCTTAATTTACTTGATTTCCACATAATGGACTTTGTGGGATGAGAATAAATTGGGACATTAGACATTTAGCTTGAAAAACCTAATCAAGAAAGTGTTTGTGGTAAAAAGAAATCATTAAGAAAATATAAGAAACAATTGGACCTCACACATGTGCTCTTCCAAATGATTTCCTAAAAGATCAAAATCCAAAGACCAAAGTCCAAAGGTCTTAGTCAAAAAGCTCACAAGAAACATTTGTATATGGTTTACAAATTTAGAGAAAAATTGGCATTCAACTTTTACAAATGTGCATCAAGGAACAATCCAAATTTGTATTCATTTTACTATTGTCAAAATCCAACACTTTTTCAAAGGTTTGAGTATCTCACACAGGAAGTATTAGCATGTTCTTTAACACCCAAGTCTAGTAAACAAAGTCTCTCTAAGTCTCTTAGGATCAAAATCAAAATTCACAACACAAACAACTCTTGGAAATCTTGAAAATATCTTTAATGCTAAACTTTCAGAAAATCCTTTGAAATAAAAATAAAAATCATCTTGTTTGACTAGGTGTGTGTAGATGAATCCTTCTTTACACACTTAGTCAAATTATCATCTTGTGGACAAATTTACTCTAGAACAACATCCAACTTCTTAGAGTTTATAAGTTCCTTATCCAAACCAAATCCAATCAAAAATCAAATCAAACCAAATCAAAATCAAATATCCAAAACCAAATCAAACATCAAACCAAAAGTCCTAAAGCTTAGTATCCTCTTCAAGGTTCCCTAAAAAGTTCAACCATTCACCAAACATCCATTTTTCATTTTCTCATCATTATCCTTTGATCCTTAATATGTTAGAATTTCTTTTTTGTACCTAAAGTTTGGATCAATCCAAGGAGTTAGAGGTTCACCTCCCACATTCCTAAAAATTGATCCTCATTTTATGGTCCAAACTAGATCTAAACACAAGAAGAAAATGGAAACAAACAAAGAAACATCCACTTCGAGTGACTTGAGTCAAACTACTCCTGAAATGAATCCATTGGGTCTAGAAATCCCACGCTCAATCTCCCTCCACTTCCACAAGATCACCAAGAGGAAGGTGGAAAATTGGAGGAAATCACCAACAATGTTGTAGCAATGACTCAAGATGAGATTATTGAAATGTTCCAAAATCCTGAGACTCACAAAATTGTCAATGCCATGATGAAACTTAACCCCTCACAATACATGCTAAAATTGGCCAAAGAAGGGGCTAAACTCCCCTATAATTTTGATGTGAGCACTCTTGTGGCAAAAAATCTTGGGATTATGCCACTGGTCTCATTCACAACATCATTCCAAAGCATCACTCAAACCATCCTAAAAATCACATCATCCATTGCTCCAACCCAACCAATTTTCAATAAGGAGAGCTCATTACTTCATGCTATTCAAACACACCCCCTTATGAAAAACCAAGACTTGGATGCAAACACTATCCTAGTTCAATCCATTCCTCAAAATCCATTACACCCATATTTTCCACTCACCTTTCATGACCCCAATGACCTATCCTCTTTTCACACAACACCAAAATATCCTCTCAACACACAAGCCCCTCATCATCATCATTCCCTCAAGGGAACATACCACCCATCTTCCCACCATTTCCACCTCTACCATTAACATCCACACCACTCCTCAATTTAGGGCAACCCCCTTTTCCAAACCTCAATCAAAAAAATCAAAACAATCCCACATTCGTAAATCAAACCATTGTACCAAATCCTTTGATCTTGCCATCAATATCACAACAATAGATGGCAACCATCCAAACAACACAATCAATCAACACCTCATCTACGATACCTAAAAACGTAGTCTCCCAAGGACCTATAACATCAATCACACCATCTACCATGCAAACCTCTATCATCAATCCAACAACACCCCTCATCACAACAACAAACAACATTTTGAATTTGCCACCACCATTACCACCAAGACCAAATGTGGAAAACCCATATAGCATCACATTGCAAGTAGCTCAACAAGTCTATCAAAAGGAACTTCAGCAGTTCCAAGCTCAACAAGCACAAAACACACAAGCTACACATTAAGTTTCTCAATAAGCGCAAGCACAAAAAACCACCCAAGCTCAAGCCTTATTACAAAAACAACAAACCACTCAAACTGGCCAAGTTGCATAAGCAGCACAAGCTGCACATGCTACATAAGCTAGCCAACAAGCTCAAGCTTAGGCACCAACCCAATATCAAGCTCAACAAGCATAAGTGCAAGGATAGTACCAAGTTGCCCAGTAGCAAGCCATGCAACAATACCAAGCACAATAGGAAGCATCCCAATTACTAGCCCAACAACAAGCATTGTTGGCACATCAACAACAAGACCAACAACAAGCATTGTTGGCACAACAATAGCAAGAACAACAACAAGTGTTGTTGGCACAACAAGAGCAAGACCAACAACAAGTGTTGTTGCAGAATAGAAAATTACAAGCATATCAACAAGCCTTGATCGTATAGTAGAGCTTGTAAAAGAATCCCACCAGTATACCCAACACTTCACCCATCACTCGAGCAATTCAAACACCTCAAAACAAGCTCACTCCACCTCCCGATTTGCAAAATGATGTGATGACACAAATAAAATTGCTATCGTAGTAAGTGCTAGATCTTCAATCTGGGAAAACAAAGAAAACACCAAGAAATTTGTGCCCATATCCATTCGACAAGAGCCTTGCAATGTTACCATTCCCAAAGGGGTTTAAAATCCCTAAATTCAACAAATATCATGGAACATGAAACCTTGAAGATCACATTAGGGAATTCTAGGTACATTACATGAAGATTGCATATGATGATACATATCTGATGTAGTTGTTCCATCAAATTTTGGTTGGCCCCTCCATGGAATGGTTCTCTTGTCTGCCCCCTGGAATTAAAAAGTTCCAAGAAATCATGGACAAATTCATAAAAAATTACGCATTCAACCTTAGCATGGATGTTAGTCTAGAGGAACTATATGCACTCAAACAAGCTAAAGGGGAATCACTTGTTTCCTTCTTACAATGGTGGCAATCCAAGGCCAATAGGAGCAAATGGACCATGCTAGAGGAACAACAAATTTGCACCATCATTTCTAATCTTGAGAAAACCTTGTCATTCCACCTAAAGATGCAATGCATCACTACATATGACCATTTGATCCCCAAGGCACTCAATATCCAAATAGCCCTTATTGCACAAGGGAGGACACCCACATATCAAGAATATCAAGACAGTCGCCCATCCACCAGTTACAACAAGAAACCTCACACATGGGAAAAGAACAAAAATGTCACCAATGATGGTGTGGTGGATGCCAAGGTCATAATCAATGCTCCAAAACAAAACACACAAACATATCAACAACCACAAGGCAATAATCAAAACAACACCCAAGATAACGTAGTGTCACAACAACCACCCAACAATCAAGTCAACAACCTAAATAATCAAGGGGACCACCCCCGCAAAACAAATATCCCCCCAAGTGAAAATATATTGCTCTTGGGGAACCAATTGAATCAGTCATGAAGAAACTAATAAACAAAAATCTCATTAAAATTCCCACTTATGAGAACTATCAAGAGCCCCAAGTGAAACCACCATGGTACAATGAGAACCATCTTTGTGATTTTCATAAAATCAAGGGGCACACAACAACCAGTTGCATGAGGTTGAAAAATCTAATCCAAGACCACATCGATGACAAGATCATAAAAATCGAACAACTTGCAAGAAATCAAGACTTCAAGATATACATGAATTTGACACTAGATCATAACAAAGGGAACAACCATGGAAAGTGTCACAACCCTCTTTCTAGAAAATTTGAAACAAAACTCTTGTTAAGTTGGTTTGATATATCATATTATTTTATTAATATGGAATTAAAACTTAATCAAAAATAAATTTAAAGTTTATAAATTAAATTATTAAGAAAATCAAATAATTATCTTGAAAAAATACAACAAAATAAATAAATAAAACTTATGATACAAAATTTGATTTTAGAAATAAACATCTTTTATTAAAGAATAAATGATTTTTTTTTATTTAAAAAAAAAAAGTTTCCATATTCTCACTTAACTTTCTATTTTTCTTTCAAGACAACACTTCAGTTAACTCCACTCATTTTGGAATTTACTTCATTTTTATAGCTGCATGTAAAGAGGGAAATATTGTGTTTACAATTATCCATCCTTTTAGATTAAAAATTCATTATTATCCTCTCATGAGTTATAATGGAAACTTTCCTCTTCACTTATTCGATCTTGACCATTGATTTTTTCCATTAAATCTCGACAATTGAACTAGCATATATTTCCTATAAATACGGACCTTCAACGTCTTTCAAAGGAAGTAGGAAATACAAAATCCTTAGTAGTCGTTAGTTTTTCATCTTTAATTTTCCTTTCATTGCATGCAATTTAAGAGTAGTTTTAGAGAATAGAAGAAAGAGCTAGCTTTCATTATTGTAGAAAAGATGAATGAATATTTGGAAGGGTGAAGCATGGGATTCAACAAAGAAGGATTTGATTCCATAGCATTACAGGTAGGCTTCCATTTTTCCTCATCTCTATTTAAAAGATTATTTAGGGAATAACCATTTATATTTATTCTCTTAATATTGTTTTAATGGAAAATAAATTTCTCAAAATAGTTAATTTAACTTTAATTATTTACCCTTTCAATATTGTTCTTTTAGGAAATTTTAATGGAAAATATTTTTAGAACTCTAATCTAAATTGATTTATTTAACTTACAAAATACTAAAAATTTCTTTAACCCAATTCTCTCTATAATGATATTTTGATTTGCATGTAAAATTTGTGTCAAAATTTAATTTGACCTAATTTTTTTTATGATAAATAAGAAAATTCTTTGTAAAAAAAAAAAGAAATTCATTCATGTTTGGCTAAATCATTATTTACATTAACTTATCAGATTTTACTTTAAAAAAAAACTATATCAAATTTTATTTAAAATTTATATTAGAGTTTGTATTAAAATTTATATTAGACATATATTTAAGATTTATAATAAAAAATCATGTTAAATATTATTTAAAATTTATTTTATATGTTATTTCAAACTTATTTTGATACATTATTTATTTTAAATCTTATTTAAACTATATAAAAGAAAACGTTAATTAAACAACGAATTGCTTGCATAGGCCACTATATTTTATTTAGATTTTATATATTAAACATTTAAATGTTCTTGTTATTTATTTTAAATAAAGTTTCTAATATTTAAAGTTTCTAATATTTAATAACAACACTATGTAAAAAGGATAATAAATAATTTTTTTGAATAAACAAAGGAGTATTTTAAAATAATGAATTAATATTTTTGGGGGATTAGAATTTCTTTTAAGAAATTTTAATGAGTATATATATTATCAAAATAATTTGAATTCATAATAATTAAATAACGGGTCATAAGTGTACAATTAATGAAATTTGATAAATATAGTTATGTTCTAAATAAATATACTGTGGAAATAGTCATTAGAAATTTAGATAACCATAATTTTCTTCAAAATTGATACTTAATTGACTTTTTTTAGATTTGCTTCCACAATTCTAGTTTATTACTGAATAAAAAATAACTATTTAAGTGCAAAGATAATGGACTTAGATTTAGTAGCAAATCAAGAACTCCCTATTTTTACCATTAAATATGAATTTTACTTATGATTAAAACATATTATTTGCAGGAACTTAAAATAGAAATTTATATGTAAAATTTATTATTATTATAAATCTAAAATTGTGAAATAAAGAAAAAACAAAATCTTTTAAGTATTTATTATTTATGTATTTTAGTGAAGAATGAATTGAGGAGATTTTAAGTATTTTTGACAATCTTAAATTAATTTAAATGATTAACTCCTAACATAAAAACTCTTGAATAAATTAGATATTTCTAGAACTTGATTTTTGTTTAGAAGTTATTAAATAATTTTATTTGAAGTTCCAAAATTATACAAGACTTTTCTTCTTACAAAAAAAAACAATAAATCACCAAGCTTGTCTTTTATGACTTGATTTCCTTTCCTTATTAATAGTTGAACTTTTACTAAATTAGAAGTATCTTGATTTGTTTATTTAATTACAAAATTTTAGATTAGTAGTTTAATAAATAATCTTGCTTTTTAAAACAATTAAAAATTTTCAAAAAGATTATATTTTAGTATTTGATTTTTTTGATTTTATTCATGGGACTATTAAATCCATAATTAGTCATTTGAGTATAATAAGATAACTTAATTAGATTTATTTATTGTCAAACATAAGACTGTTCAAATAGTGTTAGTTAAAATATGAAAGCAATTGATATTAAGAATAAATAAAAATAAAATAAAATAATCCATATTTTTCAAAAGTAATTATTTTTAATTATGCCTAATTATTGTTGCCTTAATTTCAAAGCAATTAGTATTAGATTGAATACTTCTTGAAAGAAATGATTTAATTTATGTAATTTATTTAGATACTTAGAAATGATTTAATTTATGTAATTTTGTAAAAAGAAAATTAATGGTCAAAGTAGAAGTGTTAATTTAAGTTATTATTGCAAAGATAATTAGTTAGAAAATATCCCCAAAAGTAAAATAGAAGTTAAAAAAAAATTATATTATAAATAACCTACAAGGTAATTAACATTAGTTTATTTAGTAATTAGTAGGAAAATATTTTAAGAAATTAGTATAATCCATTTTGAAAGGAAAATCAATTAACACATCAATTTGTTGCAAACTAGTTAGGAGTTATTTTCCAAGTATTAGAATATCTAAAAAGTGTTTATAATTTATTAATATCACTAAAGTAAGCAACAACTAGAGTGAGACTAAATTATTTTCAGATTAAAACCAAAATGGCTAATATACTAAAAGTAACCAGTGGTTCTCCATGATAATTTAATAAGGTTATTGCCAAGAGATTTTAATATATTTTGTTTAAAAAAAAAAAAATAGAAACAAAGGATCTATATTGCAAAATGGGCTTCAAGAAAAATAGACTAATTTATCAAAGAAATTGGAACTTAGTCAAATCTCCTATTAGCTAAATTTATATATTTATATAAAGGATAATTGACATATGTAAGCTTAATCATAGCTATTGTTACTCTTTTAGGATTTAATTCAAGAAAAGAAATGTGGTAATATAAACCTTATGCTTGAATGAACTTTATGGAAATATTTAGAGCTTTTAAAAAAAAAAATATCACATTTATAACTTCTTGCTCATCATAATCTACTCATAGGATTCTATAGTTTCCTTGTTGCATATTGAGTTTTTAATTAGTTATGGGTTTGAATATGTATTTGATATGTGGTTGATTGCGCATCTATTTTATGATGAGAACTAAATTAGTTGAGTAAAGTAATAATAAAGTTTATTAAATTTTAAAACCATAAATAGGATTATGTAATAATTGTCTTGATCAGAAAAGGAGAACTAATCCTTGTGTCTAGTTTAAGTTGACTTTATTTTAATTCTATGCACTAGTTTTACAAGATTAATTATTATTTACTTCAGAGTGTTGTATTGGTTTAATATTAGAATTAGTATTTATTCCAAGAAAATTAAACATTAGTAAATTAGTAGTCGCAAAGTGAATTTTAAGTATTAGAATAGTTCAACTTCAGTTCCAAAATAAATGAATATTAGTAAAAGGTAACTGTTTAAATAGATTACATACATCTATTATCAAAGGAGTTAAAGTCATTTTGTGCATTTTCAAAATTGATTTTGAATGATTAGAAGAGTTTATTTTTTAAAGGAAATAAGTATTTATTTAAATGTTATGATTGTAAAATAATTTTCAAAGTATTTTAAATAGTTTAAGTTGTCCAAGTAATATGGAGATTCTTGTAGATTTTTAGTTTAAATATTTGCATAGATAAAATCTATTAATTAATTTTATATTCAATATGGCTAATTAAGGGAATGAGTTTAGAAAGGTAATTCTAGTTCATTAACTAAGGCTTGGATAAATTTTCAATTTCATTAACAATTAATATTAGTTTAAAAAGTGATTATTTTTCAAAGGAACACATAATTAGATAAGTTTATCTATGTAAAAGTAATTAGCAATTATTTAACTTCAGCATTTATTTTTAGGTAATTAGGATGAACTTTATTTTGTGTTAGATAGAGAACTTTAAGCAAGATTTAAAACTAAAACCAGTAGCGTTCAGTATCAGTGGTGCCTTTGGCTCACGTTTATGGGTAATGTCATCGTGCTTGAGCTACTACATCCATAGCCTAACACACCTGCAACAATGACATCTATTGCATCGTCCCTTTAAATCATCAGGGAGAAATAAGGAATACCATGTTAATAAAATACAAGAGATAGGTAATCTCTCTTGGATCAATAATCTAATAAGATAATTTTAAATGAATGAAAATCTGCTAGTTCAAACCTAGTAAACCCCATTATAGGATTCGATGGAATTTGTTAGATATTTTTATGTTAATTAAAAAGGTAATGAATCACAAAACAAGTTCAAGGGAGATGTTAGGAACTAAAAATTTAGATGCTTAGGAAACAAGTAATAGTCTTGGAGACTGTTTACTTATATTTCTATTGCTTCCCTTTGTGGGTAGCAATTGTAGAGGAACTGTCTAGGGAAAAGGGGCCCTCAAAAGGGTTGTGTAACCACAAACAGTTCACATCAAACATAGATTAGAAAACAAAACTACATATTTTATGCCTTGATCTCATTTGGAAGCAGGGTATGTAGGCAGTATGGGAAATGAAGAATGTTCCCAGTACCTCAGGTGTTCGAGGATGGGGCTTAGGGAAAGTTTAAGATAATGATAAATTAAAATATAAATTAATAATTCAAGAGAATTTCTTGGTCGAAAGGGGTTATAAATATCCAACATAAAGATACAATAAAATATGTGCCTTGTATACTCGGAAGGAATCCCAGATGGATTCGCTTGACTCCCCAAGGCCTTAGGCCAAATTTTGAGGCAGGACTCAAGCTACATATTTATTTTTACATACTCCTAAAGACGTCAATCTCAGTGCACTTCCAAGGGGAGTGTAGTCTTTAGTGAGTGACTTAGGACCTGAATGGTCTCGATGAGTCTAAGTCTTTGGCTAGAGCACATTCCTATCCTTTATGGATAGATGCCTACCCCATTTGGGTAGATGCCTATCCTAGATGGATAGATGAATTCTTGTCCTGTATGGACAAATGCCTAACTAGTATGGTTGGATTCATGTCTCAGATGGATGGATGCATATCCCATATGGATAGAAGTACTTGAGTATGCAAGTGAATGATCACATAATAAGATAGTAATAAAAAAAAAATTAGTGGTAATTTTTGGGTTATTAGTTGGGTTATTACAGAAAGACCAAGTATGCCAATGTGAACCATGTGTAGAATCATGTTGTCACATCCCTAGATGAATGGGCCATTGTTGTTAGCATCAAGGGAGAAAAAGTTGACTATGCAATCACCACATGTAGAAACAAAGATACCATTCTAGGATTATCCCAGCCACCTAGAACATCTAGCTTAAATCCAAAATATATTCCTAATGGGTACAATGTCTTAGACTAGCTAAAAAGAACCCCTGCTCCAATCTCCATCATGGAGTTACTGAAAATTTCATCTTTACATAGAAAAATCCTAAAAGAAGCATTAGATTCATCCATCATCTATGTGGATCTTGATGCTAACCAGTTCCAGGCTATGGTCGGATACATCACCACCCCAAACCTCCTCACATTTTCTGATTAGTACTTTCCCACCCAACCATCTCATAATCACGCACTCCACCTTGAAGTCCTAGTTCATAAAAACAAAGTCAAAAGGGTCTTGGTGGATGGAGGTGCAATTCTAAATATCTATTCACTCAAACTAATAAATAATCTAGGATTCTCTAAGAATTCCATTAAAAAAGGTAAGGGAATCATAATCAGAGCTTATGATGATCAAGAGAGAGTGTCTTAGGGTACTATCCAACTCCCTATTCAGGTAGGTCCAACCATCATGGAAACCACATGCCAAGTCCTTGACCTTGATTTACCTTATAATATTCTCCTAGGGTATCCATGGATCCATGGGATGCAAGTTGTCACTTCCACCTTCCATCAGTGCGTTAAGTTCCCATATCAAAATCAAGAGGTCATGGTCCATAGTGATCTTGAGCCCTTTGCTTATTGCAAGATCCTGGAAGAAAAATACTATAAAATCCCCCAAGTACCAAAGAAAAATGAAGGCCCTACAAATCCATATGTAGAACCAGCTACCCTAGCCTCCACTTCTGAGACAAAGACACCCACCATTCCTAATATATCCAAAATCAAGTTCATTATCCAAGACAATGGGTGTGGGGATTATAAAATGAAGAAAATTTCTTTCATAATAGGAGAGTTACCTCAATCTCCTAGGTCTCATAGATAACCCCAACCAACTGAAACATCATCCCAAACCTTCAAAGTAGAACCATCTAGATTCAAATGTTGGGGTGATCTAAGTTGGGAAATAGTAGATGAGAAAGACATATCAAGCTTTTTGTACCAAGATGAAAGGCCTATTCTGAATCTTCCCATGGATGAGAGCAGTAAAGGATTATAGATGATGCTTGGCATGGGCTATAATAGAAATAAGAAATTGGATAGAATGATAATGGTCTTCTAGTACCTCTCATTCTAGAGAAGCGTATGACAAATCTTGGCTTTGGATGTACCCCTCTAAAGGTTACCATACTTGGCAAAGGTGCCTTGGTTAGAAAGGTAAAAACTCCCCTTGATTAGCTATCAACATCTGCCCTTCAATTACCAGTATCCATGGGTCAATTCATAGACAACTTTACCTTTGACATAACTAATGTGTGCAATAGTGATGAGGATCCTATAACTAACTTATCCATGATTTTCAAGGATTCCTCCCTTCTCATGATTAGTACCTTGTCTTTTGAGTCAACCAATAAAACCCATGAGACAAAATTAGTCTATCCCCAACTCATCGATTACAATCAACAAGGACCACCAATTTTGGACACATTCGAAAATGATGAGGTGCTATCATAATTCATGGGATTGGAGGATATGATACCATATGGAGATCACAAATTTGGGTTCGAAATCATACTAGACACACATGCTTATTACAGGGAAATGATTGAATCCTTCAGTCACAAAAGTGAAAATCTGAGAATAATCTCTAGGTTTGAGTGAAAACCACACTATGGCACTCTCTGACCTAAAAATAGTAAAAATAAAGGATGCATCCAATGGTGAAAATATCTCTAAGGCACCATAGGATGAAGTATTCAATCTTTGCCTCAATGTAATTCATTAAGAGAAGTTAGTAGTCTTAGTAGAGAGGTGCAATCTAGTCAACTTGAGAATAGAGGAAACACCACATATCACCTTCTATGTAGAATCACTTTTCATAGAAGAGAAAAAAATCCTAGCTACATTCCTAAAAGAAATAAAGATAAAATTTGCATGGAGCTATACTGATATGCCTAGGCTTGATACAAAAGTTGTGGTTCACCACCTAGCTGTATATCTCAAAGTAAAGCTAGTAAGAGAAAAGCTAAAAAAAATGCATCCCCAGATAACATTGTTGGTCAAAATGGAATTACAGAAGCTCCTAGATGTCAGGTTCATACGGCTGATTGATTATTCAAAATGGGTCTCAAATCTTGTACCTATTTCAAAGCCCACTGGGGGCATCCACATTTGCATAGAGATTAGAGATTTGAAAAAGCATGTCCCAAGGTTGATTTCCGTCTCCTAAACATTAACATGATTGTGGATATGATGGTGGGACATGAGATGCTATTGCTAATGGATAGATTCTCAGGTTACAATTAGATCATGATAGCTAAAGATGACCAACACAAAATGGCCTTCACTTGCCCATGGGGTACATATTGCTGGAATATGATGCCATTTGAGTTGAAAAATGCAAGAGTTACCTATCAAAGGGACATGACACAAATATTTCATGATATGATTCACAAAACTATGGAAGATTATGTGGATGACATATTGGCCAAGTCAAAGAAATGACAATATCACATAATAGCTCTAAGCTCCATCTTTGACAAGCTAGAAAAGTACAAGGTCCAACTAAATCCAAAAAAGTGTGTCTTTGGGGTATAATAAAGCAAGCTCCTAGGGTACATTTTATCCATGAGAGGAATCAAGGTAGACCCTACCAAATTTAAAGAAATCCTTGAAATCAAGGCAACAAAAACATTGAAATAGCTAAGAGGCCTACAAGGAAGACTCTAGTCCATCCACTAATTCATAGTGCAACTAACAGACAAGGCTATCCCATATTCTCACCTAATCCATAAGGTGGTAGCATAAAAATGGGATGAGAAGTTTGATTAGGCCTTTAACAAGATCAAGGAGTACTTACACAACTAGTTCTCATGCCACCAATTCCAAGAAAACCCTTGATCCTATACATATTAGTGACTATAGCAACTCTCGGAGCTCTCCTAGCCCAACATGATGAAAATGGGAAAGAGAGAGCCATTTATTATATCAATAGAACTATGGTGGGGAATGAATTGAATTACACATCCATTGAGAAATATTTCTTAGCAATTGTGTTTGCCACACAAAAAATTAGGCATTACATGCTAGTACATCAAACAAAGCTCATTACAAAGATAGACCTATTCAAGTACTTGCTTTCTAAAGAAACTCTCATAGGGTGAATAGCTAAATGGGTGATGATCTTGATAGAGCATGACATTGAGAATGTGGAACACAAGGCTATTAAAGGACAACCAATTGAAGATCAACTGGTAGAGGCACCAATATACTCAAAAAACCCACTTGTATCAGAGTTCCCTGACGATTCAATCTTCAACCTAAGTTTGGAAAATCACTGGAAAATGTACTTTGATGGATCTTACACATAACATGGTTTAGGAGTAGGGATTTTCTTCATCACTCCACAAGGGGATTGCATACCTAAATCATACAAGTTGTCATTCCCTTGCACAAATAACATTGTGGAATATGAGGCTCTTGTCATAGGGCTAAGAATTGTTGTACAGTGGTAGATCATGGAACTCAAAGTCTATGGAGACTCATAGCTCATAATCAACTTGGTAAATGATGAGTATCAAACAAAGGACCGCAAATTGACGCCAAACAAGAAATTGGTGGAAAGCCTCAAAGAGTTTTTCATTGATATCACATTTGAGAAGCTACCAAGAGAAAATAATAGAGAAAAAAATGCTATGGCAATGATTGGGTCCCTATTGGATATCCCATGTAACATCCCAAAGCAATAATTCCTCATAGAGTAGCTTCTCATACTGACATTCGAGGTACTAGAGTCTAAATTTGTGTGTGAAATTGTTGGACCCGGTGATCCCTGGTATCATGATATATACACCTACTTGAGAATAGGAGTCATCCCCACTGATATAACCTTGAATCTTAAAAGATCCTTTGTCAAAAATTCATCTTGTTTTTTCATCCTAGGGGATACCTTATATCGTAGGAGCATTGAAGGAACCCTTTTTTGATACCTAAATGGTGAGGAATCTTTGACCAATTTAACCAAGGTACATGACAGAATTTTTGTTTCACAATGGAAAGCTCATGATTATGTCCAAAGGTGTTTGTAGTGTCAGTAGCATGGGGGCCTCATCCATGCACAAGCTCAGGAGCTCTACCTGATCATTACACCTTCGCCCTTTTTGCAATGGGGGCTCTATCTTGTTGGAAAAATCACCCCCACCTCATCCAGTGGACATAAGTTCATCATCACCACCATAGAGTACTTCATGAAGTGGGTAGAGGCCATTCCCATGACCTATATAATAGGAAAGCAGATATCCAATTTCATCCTAAACTACCTAATTTACTGCTACGTGTCCCTCGAGATATTATCTTAGATAATGGGACACCTTTCAAAAACTAGGATGTTCAAGACCTATTTCAAAAGTTCAAAATCCAACATCGCTTTTCCACTCCATACTATCCCCAAGGAAATAGCCAAGCTAAGGCTACAAATAAGACCATCTTAAAAATCCTCAAGAAAATAGTCAATGACACTAGTCATGACTATCACCTGTAGCTGAATCCTACCTTATGGGCTACCAAACAAGTATCCATGCACCAATAGGTTCCACCCTATTATCCTTGGTCTACTGATTAGAAGCCATACTCCCCATTGATATAGAGCTCCCATCCTTGATAATATCATTGTAGAATCTCATTATAGATGAAGAATATCGGGTATGATGATTGAATGAGCTTGAACTACTAGATGAGTAGTGCATGGATGTCTTAAGCCATTTGCAGGTATACCATAACCATCTCAAGAGGAGTTATAACAAGAAGATTAGGAGTTAGACCTTTCAAGTCGGAGAGCTTGTGTGGATGGAGAATCAAAATAATGTTCCAAATCCAGATAGTAAGGGAAAGTTTGAACCCAATTGGTTGGGACCTTTCAACATCACAAAAAGCTACAAGTTAGGGGCATATTAATTATCAACAACTGAAGGAGAACCTCTGTAGAAGCCCATGAATAGCTCCAATCTCAAAAAAAAATATGCCTAATCTTCCAAGGTCTAAAACCAAAAATACAAAAAAATAAAAAAATAAAAAAATCCAAAAAAATTAGAAAAAGGATTAAAAATAATATAGAGAAAAATCATCCTCTAGTGAAAACCACTTTGGTGGTGCTTTGGGAAAGTACCTTGGTGAAAACTTGGCAAATGGGTGCCTTGTGTAAACAAGCACTCTCTATCCATCATGATCCCTGTGACTCATTCTACATCATTCATCCATCACATTTCATCACATTCCTTCACATCCATCGATCACCTATCCATGTCTACATCATAGCTTGGTCTTGTGTTCACATCATGATCCCTCCTAATACTACTTGGCCCATTCTTAAAGGTTAGTTTTTCCTACCTGTATCAAAGTAGTCTATTGCATCATGTTGGGGACATGTTCTCATCAGATCAAATGCACGTATATTCTTAACGTCTCCCTTAAAATTAAAAAAAAAAATTAAAAAAAAAAAATCCAAAAACATTGAAAAATAAAAAAAATCCCAAAACATTCATAAAATTAGAAAATCCAAAAAACATTTGAAACATATCAAAATCCCAAAATAGGTTAAAAATTTAGTCAAAAAGTAAAAAAAAACAAAGTCATCTTATTGAACTACAAGTCTCTGAGCTCTGAACATAGGCAAGGTTGATCTTTGATCATCCCCCAAGACACTTAGGTCAGTCCTTTAGGACTCCATCATAATAAACTAGCAATTCATTTGTTCATATCTCATTAATAATCAAGTCTATGTCACTCAAAATATGTGGTCTTTTTGTGTATGAAATAGGCAAGGCTAATCTTTGATCAACCCCCAAGGCCCCTAGGATAGGTCTTTAGGTTATTCCCTTGGTAAAAATCTTAGAAAACACAAAAACAATGGAAATTTGAAAATCAAAACATTTGTAAAACATCTTGAAAATGCCAAAAAAACCTCAAAATATATCAAAACATAAAAAATATCCAAATATTTGAAAAAATTGATCCATCTCCATCTCCCTTTCACCTAAAATAAACATTCACTCATAATAAATCATCATCATCCTCAACCTTTGGTGAAACAATTTGATCCGTAATTAGAGTTTACAAAATTAACTTGTAAATTAAATCTAATTGCAGTAATTTCCTGATCTAATACAAAATTGCGTAATTATGCTTTTTAACCATTGAAATTATAAAATAAGTAATTAGAAATTCAAATATTGAATTTAAACTAGAGATAAAATTGAGACAAAAGAGAGAAGAATTAGACAAAGAAATCGAAGGATCACAACGCACAAATTGATAACGAAGTTCATCCAATGTGGACTACATCTTCAGGTCTGCTTCTCAATGTTGGGACCGCTTTATTGATATTGCCAAACAAAACTATGCTTTGTTACAATACCCAAGCTCCAAGAACCTATAATAATCTATCCACAATCTCTCACTCTTTTACAATTTTTGGTGTATAAAAACACCTTGTAAATTCTCCTCCAAAGAATTATTTCTCCCAAAATGAACTTGAATAATTCTCCCTATTACAATTCTCTCCAAGAAAATTCTCGTACAAAATTCTCCACTCAATAATTTTCCCATGTCCCTTTACAAAAATCACCCATTTATATACACATTTATTTGCTAATATGGCTTTAACCATATTATTTTGTAAATATTGCATATCTATCTCCCGTATACATGTTAAAATTCCAACCATTTCCCCCTTTTACAATAAAAATCACTAATATCTTGTTAGTATAACAAATTAATCTTTCAAAAATAAATCCCCCTTTGGCTTTTATAAGTCTAAGCCATACAATTAAAAAATGAACCCCTTTAACTATGGGTCATTATAATTTTGGACTTACATTATAATCTTTAAAAAGATCTTTTAGAAGCCCCTTAATAATCTCCTTGGATAATCTTTAAAACAAATCCATTAAATATGAGAAAGGTGGTTAATTTGTTGAAATGTAAGTTTATGGGATTTTTTTTCCTCTCCTTGTTTTATGGGCAAGGGAAGAGGATTTTAAGGGATAAAATACGACCAAATACTCCTTGAAATCATATAAATCTTTTAATTTTTAAACCATACATGTTTTCTTTTAACAATATGGTTTAATCCATATTCCTTTTTCCACCATGTCTCTACCAAATCACTACTCCTGCCATGTCACCACCTTCCATGTCAGCTTGCTAATGTCATCAAAGTCAACCAAAGTCAATCAAAGTCAAAATTTTGACCAACCTTTGACTAGCCGTAACTTTCACATACAGGCTCCATTTTTTAAACCAAATATAGTTTTGGAATCATTGTGATGAGCACTAGAACTTGGTGTCATTTTTATTTAATTTTGAGACAATGAATTTTTTGCCTTTTTGAACACTTGATTTGCCTATTTGACCGAACCTTTTACTAAGCATAACTTCTACATATAGACTCATTTTGAGCCCATTAAAGTTGCGTCAGGATCGTGTCAGTGAGCTCTACACATTGATGCTTCTTTGGATGAATTTTGAGACTGTGAAATTTTTAGGTATTTTGGATCCACCTGGATCACAATTGGAAACAAGTTTAGAAGGTTACAAAGTAGAAACTTAAAAATGTCAAAGTATCAAGTCTAGGTCAGTAAGTAAACAATTTGGTTAACTCTTGGTACTAATAGCTTATCATCTAGTTTTTCCCAAATCATTTGATAACATCATGTCCTAGGATGCATCCTTCCCATAATGGACATCAACATCAAGCATCACTGTAGTTTAGTCTTGGCTAGCAGTATGAAGAAAATTAGCTTGTTTTTTAAATTGATCTTGGTCTTTTAACTCATCTTATTGTGCTCATTTTGATGACCTCTCAATGATGTCCAAAAAAAATGGATTTAGAGAGAAAGGAATGAGGCAACAATCATTATCTTTTATCTGCTATGCTTGTTGGATGCTCTTGTAATATAACCTTGGTCATGCCTACTTTGTTTGGTTAGTAGGGAGGGTATTTTAGGTGTCTTTTTGACCACATAGGAAAGCTTTCCTTTCTATTTTTTTTCTGAGATGTTTGGAATATCTAAACTTCATTCTAAATGAGGTTTTGTATGTTAGGTGTGAACAAGAGTACTCCTATCTGATTGTCGATTCAAATTCCATCACACTAGGTGCAATGCCATCCTAGTTCTTTATACCTTGATGCATCATGCCTATGTGTGTTATCAAACATAAGATAAATACCCCTTTTAAAATACCAATTCTTGATAAAAAAATCATCATCATCATCATCATCATCATCATCTCTAATAAAGTCTCATAGATCATGGGCTTGTTAGATCCTCTTTCTTCTTTCTTCTCTTTGTGCTAACATGGCACCATGACAGTTAATCAAAAACATCTCTAATGCATCCATCCTGCATCTACAAACCGTCAACATACTACATATCATATCATATCATATAGGAAACATTGATCATCTCAAATGCATTGCATCTCATCATTGCATAATATAGATTGGTTATTCTAAGCATCTCATAAACCATATATTTGCATCCATTACATAAACATAATAGTATCATCACATAGGCATTATTAAATCATATAATATGTATCATCAAAACATACATTTCATAATTGTATAAGCATCATCGTGTCATCCATACATGCATCATCATATCATACATGAAAAGTGTACTGTAAAAAAGAATAGAGCATGTCATAATAACCCATACATCACATAAAATACAACATCCATTAGGTGCATAATATAGATCTATTAGTCGGGCGGGGGCCCTAGCTTGGTTGGCTAAGTAATTCCATTATGGCTCGGCTGGTCACGAGTTCTAGTCTCCCTCATCTCGTGGTATCGGAGGGCGTGTCGCGCCAGCGCCGCCGGTCATGTTAAAAAATTTACCAAGCACACTGCAGTTTATAGGAGGTCGTGCTACCCAATTCCTGTAGTCTAAAAAAAAAAAAAAAAATATAGATCTATTAGTCTAAGAATTTTAAAATCATTTTCATTTCATAACATTTGCATCCACATCATCATAAAAAGTGCATAGAAAAGAGACTAAAAAATAAATGCATCCATCCATCAATAAGCATCCGCATAATCATAATGTCACATAATATAGAATCATGCATCGCATTGCATAAATAAAATCACATATAGAAAATTAAATACATCCATTCATCATGCATAAATAAAATAGGACACATATCATAATCAAATTGATCATATCATATATATATCAATGATGTAACTATCATGGTACAAAGAATCAAGATCAAATGTGTATGTATCAAAAAAATGTATACAATGCCCATGGGGCTATAAAAAATGAAGCCTGTGGATCTCAAAAAGAATAGTGTCACTAATAAAAATGTGAGCTAGCCCTGATGGCTGCTCCCCTCACCCGTCTGCCTCTATCTTGTCTACTGTGAAAAATCTAGCACCTGTGCCATCTGAGGCACTACCTATCTATAGTGGACCCTGTAATACTTCGCCTTTTGCATGGCCTTGTGGTACATTTGACCCAGGATAGTCCTTCCTTGTGTCGTAGTTGTCATACTTTCAAGTTTTTTCCATCTATCCACCTCCTATGCTAACTATAACTTTGTAGCCTGCCAATGCTATATAGCTTGATCTTGCTCCACTGTGAGGGCTTGGACTTTTTGTCAGGCCTAGGTCCTCTCTACCATCAATGTATGTACCTATGCCTAGAGTTGTTGAATCAAAATATCCCTCTAGTCAGGCTTAGGAGGTGGTGGTGGCAATGATGGCTAATCCATCTAGGGTGGCTATTGGTCCCTGGGTGCATCTCTCTCCTGGTGTCCATCCCCATGATCTCTCTACCCTTGCTGGTCTAGAGGTGGTTCTCCTCTATCTCCATCTCCATCTCTTCATCCTCCTTGCCCCTACCTTTTCCCTACTATTCAACTTCAAGGTCTTTGCCATGGTAAAACTGTCCCTGGCATTATCAATCTAATGGGAGGTCGAAACTAGTCAATGTAAGCCTGTGTGGTCCCTAGGTTTGGTTTCCCCTAATCATATGCCCATGACTTGGCTACTAACTACCTAAATTAATCTACCAAATTCTCTGGTGGGATTGTTCAACCCCATGCCATCTCTCAAGTGGTCTTGGAAAATATGGCCATATACTAGTCATCTAGTACATCCTGAATGTCACCAAACTACTTGGCTACCCTATCTAGCAGGTAGCACTCAATCATTGTGTGCTCTCTAGCCTACATCAACCTATCCTTCCTTGAAAATAAAATTTGTTGCACATCATCATACCATGCGGGCATCCCTAGCCAAGGTCTCCATGTGAATGTGGTCATCTCATCAATGACCCTTTTCCAATGAGGGATGCCATCCTATCCTATGTGAGAAAAAGTAAGACCACCCCTATATCACCACACTATTGGTTCATTGAGCTCCATATCAACCACCATAACCTATGATCAGAGCACAACAATATGCTCCTAGGCCCTGTAGACATGCAAATTTTACATTATGCATTCGATCGGATTCAGTCAAATTAGGTCTCACATTAGGAAAATTCATCACTTTAAACCATTCATTAAATAATTTCATTTATCAAATAAACATTATCATTCAACCTTCATCTTGCATCATCCATTTAATTAAATAAATCAGGACTTCATTTAAATCAAATCCTAAGTCATATTCCATCATTTTCTGATTTAAATAAATCAATTATCAAAGTCTTGAAAGTCAAATCATCTAATCAGCATTAATCAGCATAATCATCATCTAATCCTAATCTAATGTTAATCCCATCCCACTTGCATTATCTAGATCTAGCCACTTGCACAATAAATCAATTTTATTGATTTATTAAAACCTCATTTTCTCTCTCAACATGACAAGTCAAACAGGGCATTTATTGCTCTTCTTTCTTGTCCCCCTCTCAAAATTTATTGCAAATTTGAATTCAAAATTTCCCCCTCTTGGGCACTCTTCCCAAATCTTGCACATACATCAACTAATCACATGATGACAAGTGTCCTCAACTCATTGGCTTGTTTTTGATCCCACATTGGTCCCTCTTCAACACTTAGCATTTTGAAAATCTATAAGATAGGGGCTTCATTCTCATTCAAGGATCCACAATTTTATGCAAGGTTACTCTCTTCATTTGAGATTTAATCTTGTTCATCATCATTCCACCATCTCCATTTGCATTTTATCATTTTGAGCTTTAATCAAGGATTGGGAAAGGGTCACTAGCACATGTGACACCAATCCAACTATGGAATAGGTAGCTTGCTTTTGTTTTCATAATGCTTTAGTCTTTTTATCATCATTTGTGGCATTTAGAAAGCATTTGTAATGGATTCCATAGAGGTATTTTGATAGAGTTTGCATAATACTAACCCATTCTTGAAGTTTAGTTGTTTGCAGATTTTAAAAGGATGCCTTCATCTTGGCGCTAGAAGGAGGGCAAAATGATTCAGCCATGCCATGATTAATCCCATCATTATAAGATTTCATTAGACTTTTCTTTGAGCATTTTGTTGTTGACATGGTGGGAATGAATGTTATTATTATGGGAATGTTTCTGTCTGTGCATACTTTAGAATGAAGGACATTTCTTTTAGGCACTCTGTCAGACAAGTTTTCTATTATGTGCTTTACTATTACTGTTCTTGTGACTGTCACTGCCTACGCAACAAGCATTAATAGAATTTGGTTGATGGATGTCATTTGTAATAAGCATACTTACTCACATGCCATTTGTCTCATAAAAAAGGCGTTGCCATTCACAGATTTTTAGTAGACACTCACTTATGCATAAAGCATTCTGTCAGATATTCTATGCAATCTACATCTTTTATACTCAAGCATATTCTCTTTCTTTTTTCCTTTTCTGTACAAACTCTTGCAGAGGCGTCTGAACTTGTTCTTTTCAGTAGATTGGGTTCACCATTACTTTGTATCCATTAAGATGAAAGTTCCCTGTCTTTAACATGTTCACATTCTCTTTATCATGCACTAGAGCCTCCACTATCCAAGAAACAGTTGATTTTGTATGTACACACTTTGAACAGCTCAAGCGCGGGCAGTTAAGATCCTAAACCTTTGCCCATTACCATCGAACAGTAGCTGTGAGGCAGTGTGTTCTAGAATATAGAGTGACAGGTTGGGATTAATTATTGATGTATGAGCTGCATTTTAGGTGGATAGCTACCTTGTTCGACGATGCATACTTAGACATATGATTTCTATCATCAGTTAGTGATGATTAGGCAGGTGGAGTAAAACAAAATGTGGCTTTATTAGTTAAATATTGCCTTTGTATCTGTCATAATTCATTTGTCTTTAAATATCTAACCAGTCTTGGTTTGTTGTTCGACAGTGTCAGAAGTAAGTGTGCATCATTTCTAGAAAGCTCGCGTCTTTGCTTAAAACTGCGCAGTGTTTCTGGTAAAGGTTTTCTATCTTATAAATGCGTAGTTATTAATGAAGGTTGACTAAATAATATTGATAGCTTTTGGGCGGCTCTTTTGTCTCCAATTTCAAATATTGGTGCCTGCAACATCTGACAGGATTTGTCTAGGTATTATGTTTCGATAGGTGTCCATACCCTCTTACAAATAGCACAGGGAATGCCGTGGTTGCAAGTTGTGGAAGTCAACTTTATGCCTGTCAACTGGTGGTAACTTAAGAGTCACTAATTATTGAAAATTTCAGCTTAATAATGTGATTGATATTTCCAAATTAATGGGAGTCTACACAAAGTTATCTTGATTTAGCGCTTGAGTCATGTAGCTGTGGGAAATAACCTTCGAAAAGGCTAGGCAAAACAATGCTAAATTTTATATTGATAAATGTATTTAATTCTCATTGCATTGTAAAAATGTTTGAAGCCTATTAGCAATTGAGACATTATCGGTTTGAAATTTTTGTAGGTAAATGTGAACAAGAGTGTTTATTTTTATGTCAAATCTTGTATTGCCAAAATTCATCCCTTGGCCAAAAGCTAGAGACTTAAATGTAGATTAAATAAATGAAAGGAAAAATCCCTCTTATTTGCATTAATGGATTACTAATAAGGATTTATGTTGAGCTTTGATTAATTTAGTATTTCATGTTTCATTTAAACAATTACTATGTTTCTTGAAATCAATGATTAAATGAAGTTAATCCTCACATAATTTATCGTTTTCTTTTTATAGGTACAAAAGCAAACAAAGGAAAAAACGAAGGAGGTACAAGCGAACAAATGAAGGAAAAAAGGAAAAGCAAAGGCGAAAAGGTACAAGGAAAGTGAAAAGTCAACAAAGAGAAGGCTATCAAATGAAAACCAAGGAGGGGAAATTCTTTTTTTTAAAAACACAATGTTTTTTTAAACAATTTAGTGTTTGATCAACACTACCTCACGAAATTGTTTATCTTTTGTTTTAGAACACTAATTTTCATTTGGTGTAAAACGAACAATTTGATTTTCATTGCAAGGGGCTTAAAATGAATCTTAGGACAAACTTACTAGATTTCGTTTTGGGCTAAAAATTGGACAAGCAATCTTCATATTTCATTTGGTACTTAAAACGAATTCACAATTGCTTTGAAGGGTATAAAATGAACAAGTGTTTGAATTGTGTGATTGTCTTTTGAGTACGTATCCTCTCCCCTTGCGCTTCGTGCGATCTAGGGTGCAAGAGAAACACTCAAAACACATTTTTATTGCTTTGAAACACTTCAATTTGGGCTTAAAATTGAACATCTTGTGCGAGTGTGAGTAGGGGAATCTTCGCGTACATTCTCTTTCTTTGTGCCATCAAAGATCGATCGAGTTACGGTTATTAATTGTGTCTTTGCTCGCTTTTGTTTATCTTAGAGGGCCTGCCTTGGGGAAAAAGTACTCACCCAAGCGACGACTCAACCGGTAACACTCTAAAGCCAAGAGTATTTCCAGCCGGGATATAAATGAGGGTTTTGGTTAAATGCCATAATCACGCGGTTGGCTCCGACAAGATGGATCCGAAAGGGGACTCTTGCCGTATGGGTCAATCTCCACGAATGGAAAGTCCTTACTAGAACCCATGTGCTAGAATTTTCCAAAATCCTTAATCTATTTGTTGGTGCAAGAATGGTCGTTCTGAAGCCACCCCACACTCTTACGGTCTTCTAGTAGAGATGGAAAACATGCCATGGGAGTTTCATGGGTGTTGATGCTTGACTGCCCCGATTGACATTAATGAGCCGTGGAGGGGAGCCAGTGGGGTCAAGCATCTAACCATCCACTAGAGATAAGCGTAGCTGGACTTGTCCAAGTGGGAATCCAACAAATGTTGTCTTACACATCCATAGGGCTTGTAAATTCTTTGTTTGAAAACACAGTGTGTATTCGAAAACATTTTGCAAACAAACATTCAACATGATTCTCAAAATTTCAAACCCTCTTGAAGACAAATATCATTGACTCAATCCATATGCTATTGCTTTCCCTTGGGATTCACGTCCTTAGAGGTTCCTAAGCATTGGATTATACCTCAATTTGTCTTTTTGAGTAAACAATAGGAAAACCCTTGCCTTAAGTTCATTGAATTTCCACATAAAATATCTTGTGGGGTTTAAGAAAATTAAGACATTGGTACATCTTAGTTTGAAACTTTAATCAAAGAGAGTGTTTTTGGTAAAATAAATCCATTAATCAAAGAGTAAGCAAAATGAACTTTCATGTGTGTTGAAGACTCCAAATCCCAAAAGCACAAATCATTGATTGGAAATCCAAAATGTTCAAATCATTCCTTGGTTACAAAGGTCTTTAGGAAGCATATGCATGCTCTTCAATACCTAGGTCTTGGAAAATACAAAGTGGTCTTTTTAGGTTCATTTAGGGATCAAAACAAATCAAACCTCTTTCATCCATCTTTTAAAACATCAAAATCCATCTCACAAATCATCTTTTGAAAAACCTTGAAATCATCCTTGAAGTGCTAAGCTTTATGACAAAATCAAGCAAACTCCAAAATCATTGAGACCAAGTCCTTGAAAACATTTATCAAAACACCTTTGGTTATGAATGTGTAAATGCATCCTTTTTCATATCCTTAGTCAAAAGTCATCCAAATCATCTTGTCTAGCTTAGTGTATGTAGATGAATCCTTCTCCATATACTTAGTGAAACAATCATTTTGTTTGGGTAGGTGTCGGTAGATGCATCCTTCTCCTCACACATATCCAAATCATCATCCTTTGAACACAACTATCCTTTAGATCATTATCAAACATCTTAGGGTCATTTTGTTCAAAATCCAAAATCAAAATCCAAATCAAGATCAAGGACAAAATCTCAAAAACCAAAAAAATCAAACCAATCAAAAATCCAAAGTCCTAGCATTTCATTCAAGATTTATCAAAATCCAAAAACCTCCATAACATCCATCTTTAAACATCACCATCATATCATCATCACGTTTGATCCTAAAAGGCATCCTAAAAACTTTCACTTTGGGACATAAAATAGAGATTAAATCCAAGGAATCAAGAGATTCATCTCCCATATTTCCGAAGATTGATCTTTGTTTTATGGTTCTAACGAGATCTCAATACAAGAAGAGTATGGAAGCCCACAAAGAAACTCCCGCTTCAAGTGACCTTAGCCAAACAAACGCAGAAATGAATCTTGCAGAATCAAGCAATCCATTGGTCCCCTCATCATCACAAAACCCACAAGAAGAAAATCAAGGAGAGGACCTCACCTTTGGAATGTCTCGTGAAGAAATAGCTGAAATGCTCCAAAATCCGGACAACCATAGAATCATCAACATCATGATGAGACTTAACCCTTCGTTGTATATGCTTGAACTAGCAAAACAAGGAGCCAAGCTGCCTTGGGATTTTGATGTGACCACTATAGTAGAGACATCTTTTCCACCAATCTCATCCACCATCCCCATTTCATCTACACCTCCATCCCAAAACATCACGCAAAACATTCTGAAAATCATGACATCGATTGCTCCAACCCAACCAAATGTCAACAAGGGAAGCACATTTATCAATGAACTTCAATCACATCCCCTTGTGAATAACCAAAACTTGGACGTAAACACCACAATGGAACAAAACACCCTCCAAAATTCATTACACCAAAATGTTCCTCTCAATTTACATTATGACCTATCATCAACATCATTTCATGGAGCACCACAAACACCTCTTCTCACAAATTCACAAGAGGAGGGAGACATATTCAGAACAGGGGGCATTTTCAACACCACAACACTCTCGCAGGGATTCACCCCCCTTACATTTCCACCTCTCCTGCCACTACCATTATCATCCACATCACTCCTTGGTTTGGGGTTACCTCCCCTACCAAGCATCAATCAAACCGCTATCCCAACCATGAATCAAAACATTTTTCCAAACGCTCAAAACTTATTGTTGACATCACAACAACAAACGACAAACACGCAAGCAATGGAAACATCATCAAACACCCCCACAACATTGCAAAGCATGGTCTCTCAAGGGCCAATCACATCAATGATGCCACTTACCACATCAACAACACCATCCACCAATCACGCAATCAACATGACAACACCATCCACCAACCAAATAATCAACACAACATCATCATTCACCACTACCACAAATGCCATTCCAAATCCACCACCACCCCCACCACCACCAACATTCACCACATCAAACCAATTTGATGCAACATTGCAAGCTGCTTTCCAAAGAGGCTATCAACAAGTGCAAAAACAAAAAGCTGTGCAACAAGCCGCTCAAGCTGCGCAAGCTGCCAAAACTGCACACGCTGCATTACAAGCACAACAGGCACAACAAGCTCAAGCATTATTACAACAACAACAAAAATCCGCTCAAGCCGCCCAAGCTGCACAAACATTGCAAGCACAAAGAATCGCTCAAGCACAACTATTATTGCAACAACAAATCGCACAAGCGCAAGCCCAAGCACAAGCTCAAGTGCAAGCACAACAAGCACAAGCACAAGCACAAGCACAACTTCTTGCACAAGCAGTGCAATGGAAATCATACCAACAAGCACTAAAGCAATACCAAGAGCAACAAGAAGCAGCAGAATTGGCAGCCCAACAACAAGCGTTGTGGGAACAAGAACAAGCAGAACAACAAGCGTTATTAGAACAGCAACAAGCGCAACAACAAGCAGAACAACAAGCATTGTTAGAACAACAACAAGTGCAACAACAAGCAAAAATCCTAGCACAACAACAACAAGAGCAGCAACAGGCATTGTTCATCCAAAAGCAAGTAGAAGCCTACTTCACTTGCCACAACATACCGATACCATTGAACAATGCACAAACCAACCCATCCATCCAAACCATGATTGCAACACCCCAAAACACATTCATTCCACCCCCTGATCCTCAGAATGATATGACGACACAATTCAAGTTTCTCTCGCAACAAGTACTCGATCTTCAATCAGGGCGAACAAACAAAATGCAAAGCAACTTGTGTCCCTATCCATTTGATAGGAGCCTAGACATGAAACCATTCCCCAAGGGATTTGAGATCCCTAAATTTGACAAATATCGAGGGATGGGAAACCCTGAAGATCACATCAGGGAATTCCAAGTTCATTGTATGGAGGTGGCATATGACGATACTTATCTGATGTGGCTATTCCCTAGGAGCTTAGTAGGAGATGCTATAGAATGGTTCTCTTGCTTACCTTCAGGCATTAAGACATTTGAAGAAATTAGAGATGCATTCATTAGAAACTACGCATGTAACATTACAATGGATGTTAGTCTCGAAGAACTCTACACTCTGAAACAAGGAAAGAATGAATCTTTCGCTTCATTTCTTCAACGATGGTGATCCAAGGCCAATCGGAGCAAATGGACCATGCCAGAAGAGCAACAAGTCTGCACAATCATTACCAATCTTGAAAGTCGTCTATCATTCCACCTTAAAGTTCAGGGAATCACCACCTATGATCAACTAATCTCCAAGGCGCTTAGCATCGAAAGAGCCCTTGCAACGCAACCCATCGAATCAACAACATATCACGAATCACAAAACAATCGCCCACCATCAAATTACAATGATAAACCTCATACATGGGCGAGAAACAAGAACATCACTAATGATGGCGTCGTTGATGCCAAGGTGGTCATTAGTGGTCCACGCCAAAATACAGCCACATCGCAAATCCAACCACAATGCCAAAACACTCATTACACAACATATCAACCCAACAATAATCCCACCATCAATAACGTCAACGACCAAAGAGGACCACCTCAACGCAAAACATACCCCAAATGAAAATACACAACTTTGGGAGAACCACTTGAGGACATCATGAAAAGGCTAATCGACGAAAAACTCATTCAAGCTCCTACATTTGAAAATTATCAAGAACCTAATGCCAAACCTCCTTGGTACAATGAGAATCAACTGTGTGAATTCCACAAAATCAAAGGCCACACCACAAATAATTGTATGAGACTCAAGAACATCATTCAAGATCTCATTGACAAAAGAATCATAAATGTGGAAGCACCTACTGGGAATCAGGATCTTAAGATCTACATGAATCCGATGCCAAATCACGGCAACAAGGGGAATAACAAGGATAAAGGAAAAGGCAGTGTAAATCATGTATATGAAACAGTTGTTGCCAACCTCAATGAAAACTGCATGGTCATCACCATCAAGGGCGCCCATGCCGAAGATTGTGGAGTCACCACAAGAGGCAGAAAAGTCACCATTGCAGGGTCATCCCAACCCAATAGAGTCCCTACATCAAGAGCCGTTCCGTATAGCTACAATGTTGTAGACCAGTTCAAAAGAATGCCAGCACACATCTCCATCATGGAGTTGTTAAAAATCTCATCGGCCCATAAAAAGATCCTCGAAGAAGCATTAGCCTCATCTACCGTCCCCGCAGACCTCGATGCAGAACAATTCCAAGCTATGGTCAGAAACATCATAACGCCTAACCTCCTTACATTTTCTGACCAAGACTTCCCCGCCCAACCATCTCACAATCATGCACTTCACTTGGAGGTCATTGTAAACAAAAGTAAAATCAAAAGGGTCCTGGTGGATGGAGGTGCAAGTTTGAACATCTGTTCTTTTAGCCTCATCAAGCAGTTAAAGATATTAGAAGATTCCATTGACAAAGGAAAGAGCATAACAATAAGAGCATATGATGACCAAGAAAGAGTGTCACAGGGCACAATTAAGCTCCCTATCCAAGTAGGGCCAACGCTTATGGAAACCACTTGTCAGGTCCTGGACCTCGACTTACCATACAACATTCTCCTGGGATGCCCATGGATCCATGCAATGAAAGCTGTAGCATCAACCTTCCACCAATGTGTGAAATTCACACATAATGGACAAGAGGTCACTATCTATGGAGATCCTGAGCCATTTTCATACTGCAAAAACCTGGAAGCCAAATATTACAAAATCCCCCAAGTGCCAAAAAATGATGAGGGCCCATCCACATCGTACATTGATCCCATCACTCTCATGTCCACTTCTACAACAGAGACACCCGCCATTCCCACCATAGCTGATATCAAGCTCATCATCCAAGAGGACAGTTGTGGAAGTTATAAGTTTCCTAACAATGCTTTTGTGATAGGAGAGTTACCACAATCTCCAAGATCACGAGGATGCCCACAAGAAAATCAAGCTCCTATCCTCAAAATTATCCTGAATTCACAAGGTGGGGAGACCTTGGCCATGAGGTAATAGAAGAAAATCCATCAAACATGTTGTATCGAGATGAAAGAACGACACCTGAATTACCAATGGATGAAAGAAGCAGAGGCCTACACATGATGCTTGCGATGGGCTATGACCAAAATCAAAGACTGGGGCAAAATGACAATGGGATCTTAATACCAATCATGCTTGAGATGCGACCTATAACAAATCTTGGTCTTGGATGTACCCCTCCAAGAATAACCATACATGGCCGAGGTCCTCCAGTTAGAGCCACTAATGTTTCTCCTCAGCCAGTCCTAGTACAAGTGCACTCCCCAATACCCATAGGGACAAACATGCATAACTTTATCACTGAGCCCTATATTAGTAGCGATGACGAAGATACCTTATCCAACCTACCTAGGTTATTCGAAGATACCACCTTGTGTATGATTAGTACCATATCCTTTGAACCAGATATTCAAAATCACGAGATCCGATTAGTCTACCCCCAACTGATCGACTATGACCAACAAGGACCACCAGTTCTCAATACATTCGAAAATGATGAAGCACTCTCAGAATTCATGGGGTTGAGGGATAACATTCCAGATGGAGATCACAAGGCAGGATTCATAATGGAGTTATACACACACACCTACTATGGGGAAACGATTGAATCCTTCAGTCGTAAAAGTGAGAAACTAAGAATCATATCCAAGTCCTTGAGTGAAAACCACACCGTGGCACTCTCTGACAAGAAAATAGTAAAAATAAAGGACGCATCCAATGGTGAAAACCTCTCTGAGGCACCTGAGGATGAAGGATTCAATCTTTCCCTAAGAGCTATTCATCAAGAGAAGTCAGCAGTCTTGGCCGAAAAATGCAACCCAATCAACCTAGGAACAGAGGAGACCCCGCACATAACATTCTATGTGGAATCACTATTATTAGAAGAGCAAGAACTCCTAGCAGCATTCCTAAGGGAAAGGCAAATAAACTTCACATGGAGTTATGCAGATATGCCAGGACTTGATCCAAATACTGTGGTCCACCACCTAGCAGTGTATCCAGATGCAAAACCTGTCAGACAGAAGCTTCACAAAATGCATCCTCAAATAGCTTTGTTAGTCAAAATGGAGCTCAAAAAGCTACTAGATGCAGGATTTATCCGACCAATTGATTATGCAGAATGGGTATCAAATTTGGTACCCATGTCAAAACCTGACGGAGCTATCAGAATCTGCACGGATTTTAGAGATTTGAACAAAGCATGTCCCAAGGATGACTTTCCACTTCTCAATATCGATATGATAGTGGACATGATAGCAGGGCACGAGATGCTATCATTAATGGATGGATTTTCAAGATATAACCAGATCATGATAGCAAAAGAAGACCAACACAAGACGACTTTCACTTGCCCATGGGGAACCTACTGCTGGAACATGATGCCATTTGGCCTAAAGAATGCAGGAGCAACCTATCAAAGGGCCATGACACTGATATTTCATGATATGATTCACAAAATAGTTGAAGACTATGTCGACGACATCCTAGCAAAGTCAAGAAAAAGACAAGATCATATAGCAACCCTAAGTGCTACTTTGATGACTAGAAGAATACAAGGTCGACTAAATCCCAAGAAGTGCATCTTTGGTGTACAATCAGGTAAACTGCTAGGATACATAGTCTCCATGAGGGGTATTGAGGTAGATCCAGCAAAAGTCAAAGCAATCCTTGAGATGGAAGCACCAAAGAACTTAAAGCAACTGAGAGGCCTCCAAGGCAGGCTCCAATCTATTAGAAGGTTCATAGCACAACTGGCAGACAAGCAGAATCCGTATTCACACCTACTCCACAAGGGGGTAACATACAAATGGGATACCAAGTGCGAAGAGGCATTCAACAAAATAAAGGAATATCTACTGACACCTCCAGTGTTAATGCCACCTATCCCGAAAGCCATTGATCTTATATGTGTCAGTAACAGTAGCAGCCCTAGGAGCTCTTCTTGCTCAGCATGATGAAAACGGAATAGAAAGAGCCATATACTATATCAGCAGGACAATGGTCGGTCACGAGCTAAATTACTCCATTGAAAAATCTTGCCTCGCAGTAGTGTTTGCATCCCAAAAATTTAGACACTACATGTTGGCACACAAGATCAAGCTCATTGCGAAAATTGATCCCCTCAAGTATCTCTTCTCAAAGGCAATGTTAACTGGCAGAATGGCAAAATGGGTCATGATATTATCAGAATATGACATCGAGTATGTAGAGAGGAAAGCCATCAAGGGTCAAGTTATTGCAGACCAATTAGTAGAAGCACCTATGTATTCTGAGAATCCCCTTATCTCAGAGTTTCCAGATGAGTCTATTTTTAATCTCAACATTGCTGATCACTGGAAACTATACTCCAATGGGTCATATACACAACATGGATCAGGTGCTGGTGTCTTCTTCATCACCCCACAGGGGGACTGCATACCAAGATCATACAAACTAGCATTTCCTTGCACTAACAACATAGCGGAATATGAGGCTTTGACTATATGTCTCAGGATAGCAGTGCAGTGGAATATCATAGCTCTCAAGGTCTACGGCGATTCACAGTTGATCATAAATCAGGTCAATAATGAATATCAGACAAAGGATGACAAGCTAACCCCATACAAAAAATTGGTGTAGACTCTAAAAGAATCCTTCATTGACATAACATTTGAGCAGATTCCAAGAACCAACAACAGAGTAGCTGACACCATGGCTACAATTGGGTCTCTATTAGACATCCCTTATAATGTACCAAAATATGAATTTATGATCGAGCAGATTCTCGTTCCCACATTCGAGGTACTAGAATTGGAATATGTGTGTGAAATCGTTGGTCCTGGCGATCCTTGGTGTCATGACATATATACATATATTCGACTAGGAGTCTTACCTGCTGACCTACCATCGAGCCTAAAACGAACCTTTATCAAAAAGGCATCTAGATTTGTCATCCTAGGTGATACCTTATACCGTAGAAGCATAGAGGGTACTTTACTTCACTGTCTAAATGCTGAGGAGGCATTAACCGCTCTAACCGAGGTTCATAACGGTATCTGTGGCTCACACTCGAGTGCAATGACCATTACCAAGAAATTGCTGAGGCTGGGGTATTACTAGCCCACGATGGAGCGAGAAGCACATGATCATGCTAAAAGATGTTTACAATGTCAGCAGCATGGGGACCTCATCCATGCTCCAGCTCAAGAGCTTCACCCGATTATCACACCATGGCCCTTTTCGCAGTGGGGACTCGATATCATTGGGAAAATCTCACCCACCTCATCCAATGGCCACAAATTCATTATAACTACAACTGAGTACTTCACAAAGTGGGTGGAAGCCATACCAATGACCTATGTCATTGGAAAGCAGATCTCAAAGTTCATCCTGAACTATCTCATATGCCGCTATGATGTCCCACAAGCCATTATCTCAGATAATGGGACACCATTCAAAAATTAGGAAGTCCGTGACCTATGTGATAAGTTCAAAATCCAACATCGCTTTTCCACTCCATACTATCCCCAAGGCAATGGCCAAGAAGAAGCCACAAATAAAACCATCCTTAAAATCCTTAAGAAAACAGTCAATGACGCAGGTCGTGACTAGCATTTGCAACTTAATCCTGCCCTCTGGGCTTATCGAACCAGCATCCGCACACCCACTGGCGCCACCCCATTCTCCCTGGTCTATGGATCAGAAGCCGTACTCCCCATTGAGATCGAGCTCCCATCACTCAGAATATCACTGCAAAATCTCATCACTGATGAAGAATATCGGGTCTCAAGACTAAACAAGCTGGAGTTACTGGATGAGAGAAGGATCGAAGCTTTGAATCATTTGCAAGTCTATCAGAATAGACTCAAACAGAGCTACAACAAGAAGATCAGAAGCAGGACTTTCCAAGTCAGAGAACTAGTCCTAAAAGAAAATCAGAAGAATGTCCCAAACCCTAGCAGCAAAGGCAAGTTCAAACCCAATTGGTTAGGGCCTTTCATCGTCACAGCAAGCTACAAATCAGGGGCATATCAGCTATCAACACCCGAAGGGGAACCTCTGCAGGAGCCCATGAATAGATCCCATCTCAAAAAGTTTTATGCCTAATTCTTTCAAGGTATAGAACCAAAAAATCCAAAAAATCAGAAAAAGTCCTAAAAAAATGGTTACTTCGGCGAAAACCTGGCAAACAGGCATCTTGGTGACAAAAAAAAAAGAAAAAATTAGAAAAAAGGATCAAAAATAGTAAAGAGAAAAAATCGCCCTCTAGTGAAAACCACTTCGTTTTGGGCAAGCACCTCGTGAAAACCTAGCAAACAAAGCTTTGTGTAAATAAGCACTTTCCATCCACCAGGACCTTCGCAGCTTGTTCGTCATTATCCCTCCATTTCGCTTCCATCATCCATCTCATCTCCATTCATCACTCATCCACTCGCATCGGCACCATAGCTTGGTCTTGTGCTCGTATCATGATCCCTCCTAGTACTACTCGGCCCATTCTCAAGGTTAGTTTGTCCTGCCTTTATCGGAGTAGTCTATTACATCACACTGGGGGCACGTTCTCATCGGATTGGATTCGTGTATGATCTTAAAAATCCTCAAATCAGAAAATCCAAAAACATCAGAAAATCAGAAAATTAGAAAATCCAAAAACATCAGACAATCAGAAAATCCAAAACATTAGAAAATCAAAAATCCAAAAACATTCAAAACATATCAAAATTCAAAAAACAAGGTCGTTTTGTCGAACTACGCTATCTCTCGGAAGCGCTTGAACGTGAGTGGCGCTGATCTTGATCATCCCTCGAGACATTTAGGTCAGTCCTATAGGAGTCCGCCATAATAAACTGACATCTCATCATGTATATCATCATCTGTAAATCGGTCAAGTCGTCAGTCGAACTACGTGGTCTCTGTGTGTATAACGTAGGCAAGGATAATCTATCGATAAGCACCCGAGGCCCCTGGTAGGATAGGTCTTTAGGTTAGTCTCTCGGTCAAAATCTTAGAAAATCCCAAAAACATTGGAAAACATAAAATCAAAACATTTGTAAAACCTCAAAAAATTACCAAAAACAGCCTCAAAACATTGCAAAATTCCAAAAACATCCAAATATTTGAAAAATCCATTCGCCTCATCTCGCTTGCACCCGCAATAAACACCATTCATAATAAACTGATTGTCATCCTCAACCTTTGGTGAAACAGTTAGAAACAAGTCTAGCAGGTTAAAAGTAAACTCAAAAGCGTCAAGTCTCAAGTCTAGGACAGTGAGTAAACAAATTGGTCATCTCTTTGTATTGGTAACACCATCATCTGAGTTTGTCCCATATCAATCATCCCTCATAAACGAAATGACATGCCGCCATCCACTAACATGTCCTAGGATGAATCCTTCCTACAATGGGCATTATCTTTTGGCAATAAGTTTCGCTTATCATCCTTAGAAAACACATCCTTTTCCGTTAGCGGTATTGAAGAGCATTAGTCTGTTTATTTACTTGGTCTTTATCTTTTGACTTATCTTATTTTGCACTCATTCCAAGGATGTCTCTAAATGATATCCCAAAGCAGAGGATTTAGAGAAATAGGGAATGGGGCAACGATCATTATCTTTGTTTGCTGTTTTGTTGGACGTTCTTGTAAAATAACTTGGCGAATACTTGCTTTGTTAGATATGTATGGAGGATGTTTCAGATAGCTTGTTGACTATTGCATTGATTGGTTATACCTTTCCGTGTTTTGGTCTGAGATGTTTGAGACTTCTAAAGTGCATCCTAGCAAGGTTTCTGTATGTCAAGTGTGAACAAGATTACTCCTATCTATTTGTCGAGTCAAAGTCCATCACACTAAGTACAACGCCATCCTGGTCCTTTATACCTTGATGCATCATGCTTAGGCATGTTATCAAACATAAAGTAAGCGACCCTTTGAAAATCCCAATCCTTGATAAGCAAATCATCCATCTATCATCATCATTTCTAATCATCATTTATCATCATCATCTCTAATAAAGTTTTGACCAATCATGGACTTGTTGGATCCTCTTGTCATCATCTCATTTCCACACTAACATCATCATCACCAATGCATCCATCCTGCATTCACAACTTGTTAGCATTCATCTATCATGCATCCATTATGCATTCATCTTGCATCCATAAATCATTAGAATTCTGCATCGTCATCATAATATAGATCTGTTAGTCTAAGCATCTCATAACTCATCCATTGTATAATCATAACATATCACATCATCAATCTCATCCATCTCATCCATCTCATCACATCATATCATCAATTAAGTCGTTTAGGATAATATAGATTTGTTATTCTAAGCATCTTAAAATCATCTCATTTGCATCGTCATCCACAACCATCCATTTTGAACCTCTTTATCGCGAGATCGACCCTCAAATCAAATCTTTTCACTCGATCTCTCGAGGGGGCAATGTACCAGTGTACTTCTTTCCACTGGGGCATCCGAAAAATCAGAAATTTTTTAATTTCAATCGCGGCAAGTTTATTCTTTGAACCAATGCAACAAGTACATTGCTTCAAAGAGGGGCAAAATGTAGACATGCAAATTTTACATTATGCATTCGATCGGATTCAGTCAAATTAGGTCTCACATTAGGAAAATTCATCACTTTAAACCATTCATTAAATAATCTCATTTATCAAATAAACATTATCATTCAACCTTCATCTTGCATCATCCATTTAATTAAATAAATCAGGACTTCATTTAAATCAAATCCTAAGTCATATTCCACCATTTTCTGATTTAAATAAATCAATTATCAAAGTCTTGAAAGTCAAATCATCTAATCAGCATTAATCAGCATAATCATCATCTAATCCTAATCTAATGTTAATCCCATCCCACTTGCATTATCTAGATCTAGCCACTTGCACAATAAATCAATTTTATTGATTTATTAAAACCTCATTTTCTCTCAACATGACAAGTCAAACAGAGCATTTATTGCTCTTCTTTCTTGTCCCCCTCTCAAAATTTATTGCAAATTTGAATTCAAAATTTCCCCCTCTTGGGCACTCTTCCCAAAACTTGCACATACATCAACTAATCACATGATGACAAGTGTCCTCAACTCATTGGCTTGTTTTTGATCCCACATTGGTCCCTCTTCAACACTTAGCATTTTGAAAATATATAAGATAGGGGCTTCATTCTCATTCAAGGATCCACAATTTTATGCAAGGTTACTCTCTTCATTTGAGATTTAATCTTGTTCATCATCATTCCACCATCTCCATTTGTATTTTATCATTTTGAGCTTTAATCAAGGATTGGGAAAGGATCACTAGCACATGTGACACCAATCCAACTATGGAATAGGTAGCTTGTTTTTGTTTTCATAATGCTTTAGTCTTTTTATCATCATTTGTGGCATTTAGAAAGCATTTGTAATGGATTCCATAGAGGTATTTTGATAGAGTTTGCATAATACTAACCCATGCTTGAAGTTTAGTTGTTTGCAGATTTTAAAAGGATGCCTTCAGGCCCAAATATGAAGAAATGTAACCCTGACTCTAATGGCTCTACTATCACAATATGCAAACTCGTGCAAATCATGGTAAAGTGAAGCCAACATCACTAGTCCCCACACAAAGCAACATCTCCTAAAGAGAATCCACTCCCAAGCTAGACCCCATCTTGGGTTGAAATACCCACCTCACTGATCTGGAGCTACAAGTCCTGAAATAATTGGTGCAACAATCAAATGAAAGGTGGACACCTGACCTCTGTAACTCTCAAGCTCAATTTGTCCCTTGGTGAAGACAAGCTCATCTAACCCCATAATCTCATAGCATGCATACGTTTCAACATCCATGTCATAGATAACCCTCTCAACATGGATGGGTAATCGAAGAATTGGCTAGACGTCCTCCAGTGTGACAATCACCTCATTCGTGGGAAGATGAAAAGATGATGTTTCACTGTGCCATCTCTTTTCTAGCGTGGTCATCATGCCTAGGTGGGTCTTGATAGTAGGTGCGTACACAATGTACCACAGGTTGATCACTCCAAGGTGTTCCTGAAGAACCTCATGCAATCTAGACAATCTGCTAAGTAGTGGGGATTAGTGCTTGCATGACTGTACTGGGTCTTTGTCCTCCTGCACCCAATAAAGCCACAACGTTAATTTTTGTAAAAAATTAGGATCCCATTTGAAGTTTTTGTGACCAAAAAAGCAAAGGCATCACTATTTGCAAATGTGTCACTAGAGGCCCCAAATCTCAAACTCCATCACAACATTTTTGTTTGACTACACATCTATTTGACTTGAAACCCTAAACTCCTAACTCAACTGTAGCAGTGCCATTTGCATATGTGGAATGTTTTGGAGTTTAAGCCCTAAAACTCTAATTGTGCCACAATGTCAAAAATTGCAATAGCAACACACATTAGGGCTGAGCAGCCTGGATTCTACCCTTTTAGCAGTGCCAAACTATGTCATTGGACAAGTTTGACTTTTGAGGCCTATTAAATGCACACAAAAATCATAAACACAAGTTGGGTTAGGGTCACATACTGGTGGTCATATGCTTGGAAGTCGCTAGTAGACTCGCACTCACTCAGAGATGTGTCAGGGAAGCACTCTTTGTGCCATATTGCATGAAGGTTTGAGCTCAAAACAAGAAATTTCTAAAGGCTGAATGTGCAAATGAATTGAAAATGACCCCTCGAGGGCTATTTAAGCATGAAAATTAGGGTTTTTGACCTTGTTTAGCCATCAAACTAGGGTTTTGCACCCCCAACCCCATTTTTTCCCAATCAAGGCTTGTTTTGCATCTCTTGTCCATGTTTTGGCACATTTTTGGCATCTAGGAGCCTTTCTAGATCTATCAGGTAGCTTGTCCTCTTTTTTTTCATGAGATCACCCAAAAATCCAAAATTTGCATCTGATATATCTAGGGGGCAGTATACCAGCATAATTCTTTCACTAGGGCAGTGGTGGGGCATCTGAAAAATTGATTTTTTTTTTAATTTTGATCTCAACAAGTTTATTCTTTGAACCAACACAGTAGGTACTTTGCTTCAAAGAGGGGCAAAATGTAGACATGTAAAATATACTAATTGATACCATGCACTTGATCCTAATTTGCTAACACTAGTTCATCCAGAATCATCCCCTTTACTAACCATTTAATCAAATAATCTTTATTTGATTAAATTCATCATATTTTATCTTTTAATTAAATAAATCAATTTTATTTGATTAAATCATCATCTTCTATTAATTAAATAAATCATTTTGTTTAATTAATCCTAATATCTCTCTTTTGATTAAAAAATTCATTTTATTTAATTAATTTCAAAAGTCATTTGCTTTAAATTAAATAAATTAATCTTTATTTGATTTAAGTCTAACAAAATCCTCTTTAATTAAATAAATCAAACTTTATTTAATTAAATCTAATAATAATTATTCCTCTCATTTTGATTTAAATTAATCCAAAAAAGCTAAGTCGAAATGTTAAATCAACTAATCTTCATCTAAATTAATCAAATCCTGATTAATCATAATTCTAATCCCTAAAATCCTCTAGATTTTGTAATTTGTGCAAGTAAATCAATTTAATTGATTTATTAAATCCTCCATTTTCATTCAAAAATACATAAAGTTGGAATATTCCTCAAATTTGAAAATTCCCTCCCAAAGGACTTATCCATCCAACAAGGCATTAAAGGCCTCTTACATGCCATTTTTATTGAGCCAAGTAGCATTAACTCTCCGTTCTTCTCACTCCAACATGTCAACTCTCTAATTTCAAATATCCACCTAATGGCATTAATGTGGACATTCATCAAAATGTGCTCCACCTCTATCCACTCACATGTTGACAAGTGGCATTGTGCTACTGGTTGATCTTTTGTCCTACATTCATCCCTTTTTCTCATTCTTCCATCATTCTCTTTTATAAATAGAAGGATCACTTACTAATTTTGGATACACAACTTCATGCAATATCATTATCTTCATGTTTTGAGAAAAGTTCATCCATTTTCATCCAGTTTCATAGTTTTCATCATTTCATAGCTAGGTTATGGCAAAATTTATCATGGAGCACCATTTATCATCTTCAAGCTTGCAAGGAATTGGGAAAGGGCTATTTTCCACATCAAAATAGCACCAATTCCTCATGGGATTGAGAGTTTGAGAATTTGAATAGGATTTAATAGTTTTTTATTTGTGTTCTTCAATTTATTTCTTGTTTTCATGCTTCAAATGAATCTTATGGGGAATGATGGTTTTAACTTGCATAATGGACTAATATTGTGTTATTTTTTGTATTTGTGTAGGTCTAGATCCACCATTCACATAGACATATGTAGGGTCTCAAATTGTACCTTCAAATTCTACAACTTCAATTGGTTGAATTTTTCATCTCCTTCATAAATGCTTTCTAGCTTATCCCAAGCCTCTTTAGTAGTCTTCAAACTCATAACTGTTACTAATTTAGTATTTGAAAGACTATTCACAATAATAAATATTTCCTTAGCATTAATCTCATGCACCTTGATCTCTTCATTTTTACTTGAACCATTAGCAAGTGGAGTATATTCAATTTGATAAGCCTTTTCAACCTCAAATCCTTGAGCTTCCAAATATCCTTCCATATTTGAATTCCAGAATGCATAATTTTTGCAATCAAATCTAGGGCATTCTAAAGCAACCTTGTTTTCCATCTTGAATCTACCTCAAGTGGTTAAGCTCTTCTCCAAGGAACCAAGCTCTGATACCAATTGTTGAATGAACAAGACAACTAAGAGGGGGGTGAATTAGTTGTATCTAATCAAAACCCTCAACAATAATTAGATCCACATGAATTCATTAAACCCTTATTATGTTATGATGATTAAACATGAAATATAGATAACAAAAATTGAAATAACACCATACACAAGAGAACACCAAATTTACGTGGAAAACCCAATGAGGGGAAAACCATGGCGAAGATTAGCTCACAATATAAGTAATTGCAAAACTAGGAAAAAAGGGCTCACTATCAAAATAGGACACACTATACAAAAAGGCTCACAACCAGGGATCTCTACCACAAATAAATACAAGAAGATAGAAGAGAAATGTTACATGGAGAACACTTTCTCAATGCAATAGGAACCACCATATTTTCTCCAACACTTTTGTAGCCTCATTTGAAAGATTGTCGACATCTTTAGTTCACTACTTTTAGGAATCCAACACTTTGAAGTTCACACTACTCTACTCAAATTCACATCACACACATCACTTGCATTGAACTTGTATCTATCTTGCTTCTCTCTTGATTATTTATTATCCAACCCTTGACAATTATACTATTATTTATATTAACCTCAACCTTAAATACCTTCTCCAATGTTGGAAATTATCTGTTGTATTTACAAATTCAAATTAGATAAACATCTAAACATTCTTGTGGTGGATAGGAATGAAAGGGGAATAAAACAACACTTAATCGAGACCCAAAATTAAGTCTCACATGCCATGCTATGCATCCATTAATACTTGCACATTTTCAAATGTAGTGTAGATACCAGGTTAGTCATTACACATGAAAACACATTAAACATTAAGTACACAGTTCTAAAACTTCTGATACACTTGACCATGAATCCTCTTGACACAAGAAAGAGAACAAAATCATTAAATTTCTTTCAAAAACACAAGTCCTAGAAAGCAACTATGGAGAAATGTGGAGCAAATACATTTCTCCTTGACAACTTTGTACAACATTGCAAAACCAATTCTCGTATTGATAAACACAACTTCCTCTTACCAATGATTTAGAACCAAAAATTCTAAATATAGTAACCTATATCAACCTCAAACAACATGCCAAATCTACATATGCATGGCCACAAAACAAAAGAAACATGGCACACAATCCATATCACATTCTGAACACTTATACAACACAATTTTCTATGTTTATCAAATTTTATCAAAAGAACTTGGAAACCAAGTACCAGAGACATTATCTCAGCTCATTAATTCATTCCAAATCATCTCCAAACACTACAACAAAAGATAGCTCCATGTACTCACAACTTTCTCAATATCCTTGACATCTTCATCATGCAACAAATTCATTAACACATAGTTGACATTAATGACAACAATAGTTAGTAGACATCCTATTGACATCAATGACAACACCTTCATACTTGCAACAAGTTTCACTATGACTAATACCCACAAAGGGAACATTAATTTATTAAGTACTTTAATCTCATTTACTAGTACTTGTTTAATGCAAAAAGTATAATTATAATATTAATATATTACATAGTCATCTTGACTAAGATTTAATATCAACATATTCCTCTTAAACAAAATCCCTTTAAATTTCATAGAGATATAATGTACAACTAATAATTTATTTATCTTTCTAATTTGAGAATAACATTAATTATTCGAGTAAGATTTCTCATTTCTTAAAATTTCTATCTAGATGATTCCTTATTACTCCTTAGTGAATTGTATGGATGATGACATAGATGTTGTTGTTACAAATATATTAGACAACAAATACAATAACATGAAGTGTGATAATATTATATATAAACTTGAACCAAAAATATTGTAAATACTAAATAGACAAATGATTTCATTTAAATATTTTTTAATGTTTACTAACTATGAGTAAGAAAAATGATATTAATTAATTTTGTAAGATAAACTAAAATTGAAAACTAATACTAATTAATTTTACAAAATAAATTAAACTTATAAACTAATGCTAATTATTTCTACCAAAATAAAATAAACTTTTTGTATTAGATATACTTGGAATAGCAAAAAGTATAGCTTTTTTTACATTAGAGATATTGTATGTATCCTTCTATCTATATGTATTAACCCCTTTACAAAAACTTAGTCAATTCTACCCCCCTTTACATGGCTTAATATCAAAGTATACAAAAAATTAGTGCTTAAATGTGTCTATAGATATACAGATATTCCTTATAACATTGCTTTAATTTGTACATATATACCATAACTAGACCATAGATAGAATGTGATAGGTATCCCATACTACCAAGAAAACAAAAAAACCTATTTTTTTATCAAGAGGTTGATTCCTCACTATATACTAGGTTCTTTATCCTAAAGAGTGCTTTTGATGCCTCTAATTCTTCTTTGGTGAAGTCTTCAACATTGAGTAGAGCTAGATGATCTCCATTCTGAGCATCTTTAGCTACTTTCTCATTAAAGTATTTTTGGAAAAATTCTAATACTTTGAGGAAAATTTATGTGCTTGGTTGACCCATTTTCCAAGTAAGACTAAACCTGACTTCCTTTACATTGATTTGCAGTGTTCCCTCCTCCAACAGTTTGAGAAATTTGAACTTGGACACCTTCATAGTCATGGTAACCTACAATGAAATATTGTGCAATGTGATTCTCTTTATAGACTTAGTAAGTTCCCTCTTTGTCCCATTAAATATTTCATCGTTCCTTGCTTTCCAAATACTCCAAAGAATTCTAGTAGATACACAAGACCAAAACAATGTGTACTCTTTCCCAAATTTACTATTTTTGAATAAAAGAACCCTATCAGACTTGAGTTTACAATTAACATTCAATATATCTTGATTATGAAAACCAAAAATTCCATGTCTCTTCTACATATATACAATCAAAGAAAATATGTGATATTGTTTCTAGAACCCTACATAAGTTGTAAATTTCAATGTTAGCAAATTTTATTTTACAAGGAAACCTTTAAAATATCAAGAGCCATCTAAAGCATTCCTTCTTTAGCTCAATTGTATTTGACAAGTTATTATTGAGGATTTTTGACCATTCATTTTTGCTTATTTCAATGTTCCAAGCCCTGTTTAGGTGGTTAAAGGTTTCTTGCTAATTGGTGAGGGTGTTGTATATTAGTTTAGCAATGATTTTGATAATATTGGTCTCATCAATCCATTTTAAATCTTTATACTACTCTATATTATGCCTGCAAACCACTAGAGTGCTCATATCTTTGCATGCTTCCCTTACAATTGATTTGGTTCTCTAGTTTGTTGCAGGTAGGTTATATTAATAACTTAGATGATTCTAATCATTTAGGAGTCCATCCTCAAAGATATTGAAGAAGAGTTTTATACCTTTTTTGGCCCAATTCTTGGTCGAGCACCCTTGTAGGAGTACTAAAGGTTTTCCATTTTGCACAAGGTTCCACCATATTGACTACATGTGGATAATATACTTCCCTACAAGTACTGTGAGTTAATAATGTGCTCTTTGGTATAATCCCATCTTCTCCATATAATCTTAAACATAATTGATCCTTCAAGGGATATAGGGTTTCAACTTGTAAGAAGGTCACAAAGGGGGGAGATATTTCCAGGTCTTTGCATGCTTGGGGGTTTCTCTTTGAATATTACTTTTGACTAGAACTTTCTAGGGTTCTTCCCCATCCATTTCTTTGAGAATCCATTTGGCCACCAAGCCTATTCCTTGGATATTTAGGTCTTTCAACCCAAGTCCTCTATTTTCCTTGCTTAGGAAACACCAAATCCATTTTAAAAAATGCTTTTTCTTTTTTCCTTTCCCATCTAAGCAAAGGAATTTTTTTAATTTTTTTTCTAAATTTCATCAACCACACAGAAGAAAAGTACAAACTGTATGATGATAGTTTTTTTTTACAAACTTGGATTCTTCCTACCAGAGAAAGGAACTAATTGTTCCCTTTTCCAATCTTCATTCCAATCTTTCTTTTAATCCAAAGCCACACCTCTTTTAGATTTTAGCACATAGCAAAGGGTATTCCCATGTACCTAACCTACTTTTGGGGACCTCCCCACTAGAAATCAAGCTTACTCACCTAGTTTGGAGCCTTTTCCTACTAGCCCAACATGATGGATTTAGAGATGGAAAATTTTTCTACTAAGGTAGCATAAAATGTATTTAACTTCTCCATTATGTTGGAGACATTATCTTCATCTAGTAGGTGGAACAGTGTAGGATCGTCTACAAATTTAATATTCTGTAGTTCACACTTATTGGGTAGTGTTATGCATTTTATCTTTGGTGTAGTATCATTGACCTTGAGAATATAGTGCAAGGAACCTGATGAAATAAAAAACAAGGCACATGCCAAGAGGAAACCTTTCCTAATTGACCTTTCTAGAGAAAACTGTTGGAACACAGTGATCTATTGGGAGGGGGGTGAATAAGTAGATATTGAAATTTTTACCTCTCAACACTTAGTGCAGGTTGATTATTTGAATTCTTAATGTGCAAATAAAAAATTAATAAGAAAACACATGAGAGATCACACATGAAATCATCACATAACACCAAATGTACATGGAAAATCCAAGGTTGGTAAAAACCATGGTGAGAAATGTTGCTAGGATCTATTTTCCTAATCTAGCCTCATAATAAAAATATGTTACAATGATTTAAGGGAACCAACATTAAGGAGGAACCTATCCCCTAGTTTTAGAAGAGACCGCTCCAAGGAAGCACCCACTCCCTAAATTGAGAACTTTCCTAGATATCTGATGGCACCCACCAATCGGATTTATAATGAAAATATTATAATTTTGATGAAAAATCTATGTTGCAACTTACTTGCAACTACACACACATGTATGTTGCACTATCTACAACACTCCCTCTACTCTAAACCTCTTTATCTTCTCTATTATTACTTGTTTTTTGCACCCTTGATTTCTACATCTCTTGCTTACTCAACAACACATCCCCTTTTCTATAATGCACTAGTTTGAATGAGTAGAACCCAAACAAAAAGCATCAACATAATCAAGGGGTTTACCCCAAATGTAAATCCATATTTGAATTCCTAATTTTTGTTTGGTCAACTTATTTAGGAAGAGTGCATTTGTTTTCTACAATAGTGTTCTCTACACTTTGCCACCTTCTCACTTCCTCATTCTCCACTTTTCTCTCTAATATTTTTTGACTCTACTTCACTTCAAGAACTTCCTTATTATCTTTGTTTTCTTTTCTAAGAAATAGACACTTCCTTGATCCATGCACCTCAACCAATACTATTCAATTCAACTATTAGGGTTTTCTTACTTTCTTCTTTAAGACACATACACTGCATCAAGCCATACTCGCATTATTTTTTGTTACAAACAATCATCTAAGATTGGTAGCCTATTAAGCATAAAATTAGATACACATTTAATGTATGATTTTCTTCATAATATTTGAATATGATCTCTGTTAATTCAGTACTTTGTGTCACCATTCTGAAATTCAAATCACCAATTAAATCAATTGTTGGAGCAGGTAGACCAATTAATTTTATTCTTTTGGTCAGCTACTAGTCAAAAATTGCTTACATGGACTTAACTGTTTGAAAACACCACCTTCAAATTCTTATTGAGATTATGGATGCACAAGGTCCCTAAAGCTGTAATCTTCAATGGAGGACCTTTTCCATGAAAGATAATCAACCACACAAAAAGTGTTTGAACTTAGGCATGCACAATGGAGATTCTATATTGATGATATGATTGATATTATTGATTACAAATGTACAAGTTTCCTAATTATATAGGAAAGAATGAAAACCTAAGATGCATGAGATGTTTCCATGTGTCATGATCTAACAACATGTGACATGTCAACCCTATCAAGGAAATTATTGAATGTTGAGATAAGTTCTAGAAGGACAACTCATCTTCTAGAAGGAATCTTATCTCCTACAAACAAGGAATGGAATATTACCCTATTTATTAAATGATTTATTAAAATCTAACCTAGGACTAAATGATGCATGACCTAAGTTAACTTATGCTAGTGTAATAATTAATTAATTAATTACACTAACACCCCCCGTAATTTCAACTTAGGGAGAAAAATGCAATGATTATGCAAGCGATGATTGATGATGGGTCCTGACTACAAGGCCATGTTAGGTAACCATGTACATGATAAAGATGAAGAAAGCCTCCCACAATCAGAGAAAAGGGGAAAACCCAGTGGGAACAAAACCCCTCTCCAAAAAGGAGATAAAAATGCAAAAATGTGAGATAGGATGGAAGGATGGATGACTCCCAAATACCCCACAAGTACACCATTTGTCACATAAATACAATAGAGAGAGACTATATAGCCCCCCCAAAAGATGTGATAACCTGCAAAAATGGTAAGTGTCTAAAGATAGAACATAATCCAATGTCGACAAACAACTTGTCTCCCTTTCCAAAGAAATAGAACCAAGTGCAAGTGTAGAGATGCTTCCCATTCTGGATAGGAATTAAAGGAAGGAAGGATGAATGTGGATGATGATGGTGTCTCTAAACTCTTCTCAAATGTCTCCTTGCCTGATGAAGATGCCACAATCAATGAAGAGGGTAACAAATTAGGACAATGTGGAAACAATGTTGAACAATATCCAAAGACAATGATGGAATGAATATGATGCCGACTTGATTGCCCCCCTGAATGAAGTGTCCTCAAAACCACTGAAAGAATTCTGAAGCCAATACAATGGTAGATGCTAAAGAAGCCTCAAATCTTGAATGGAATGACATGGAAGAAGTCTCGAATATGAAATATTTGAAGAGAAACCAAGTGCCTCTAAGATAGTCTCTAGATACCCAATCAAGGTCGAGAAAAAGGGATAAGGAGACTCAAGAGAACTCTCCAAAGTGTGATCTGAATAGAGGAGTGATATCCCCTACATAATTTCCTCCAAACCTGTAGAAGTAGTCAAGTCAGTGATACCTGAAACAAAGCCATCCCTTGATGTCAAGTCTAGAAAACTGCATGTGTCTTGATGAATGATGATGGTGGAAGCCTCAATTAATGAATTTGGACAAGGAATCATTGAATGTGAAGGGATACCAATTGTATCTGATGGAGAAGAAGCACCTAAAGCAACCTTGTCAACCTCTTTGGAAAGATCAAGGTAATCAACCTCCCGCACAACAATACCATCATGGGGTACTTGATCTAAATCATGACCATCAAGGAATAGTGGATTATATAAATCTCCATAGATCTCCCAAAGCTTAGTCCAAAGGATGTGAGGACAATCAAAATGATCAATAGATCTCAAAACATCACAATCAACTTGCATAGAAATGATCTCCAAAATAGTGTACCTATTGCAACTCCAAGAAAATTCATGAATACCTTCACTTGGATGAGGAACTATACCATATAGATGAGGCAATAGATCAAGTGATTGGAGATGGTGTTTGATCCTATCTCACCATTGTTTATAGTTTCTCTTATGCAACATAACCAGAGAAGGAGTATATGCAAGCCCCATAATGAACTTTCTCCAAAAAAAACAAAGACAAATGACCTTCAACAGAAAATATACTTCCAAGGATGATGTGCCACTGAAGTGATGCTACCTGGATCAAAAAATATTTTCCCAAGCTTTAGAATAACCAAGTTATTGATAAAATTCACCAAATTGAAAAAATCAATGCAAGAATACCTGGAGCTAAAACTGATCAAGGGGTTTGGCTTGATGAAAAAAGCTCTGAAAATAATTCTCGATGTCGCTAGAATCATTGAGATCTGATGAATAGTTGCAAAGATATAAGCCTTTGAGTCCAAATTAGGGTTTGGACTTTAGTTGACTATATAATTTTCTACGAGAAAAATTTCATAGAATTGATTGTACCATTGGAAAGTAGACAAAATTCTCTTTCTGATGGTATCTCATTTGTCAATTTTTGACACTGTGGGTGAAAGTTGTGATAAAACAAAAAAAGGCCTATATTAGGCAATTCATAGGCTAAATAGGTGCAAAATTTTAGCACCCCAAGTGCTAGCACCTGGTCTCCAATATGATTATAGTGAAAACATAGGCAAAAAAAAGTGCGCTGCCACCGACAGCGGTGGGGCGAAGCAGCTAGAAATAGTGGTGTCGTCGACTAGTTGGCAGAGCCCTTAGTTGTAGATAGAACCATGGCCACGGATAGTGGCTGACAACAAATCTAGTGAGGTCCATAGGAAATACATGGTTGACAAAGGCTAGTAACAAATCACTGGTGGCATTAGGAAGAATGGTCAGTGGTAGAAATACTCAGTCGATGAAGATCAACGGAGGTCGATAACAAATCACCGACAGAAGGTTGGTTGGTTTGGTAAAAGAGTGACCGCCAACAAGGAAGGATGGGAACCATGGGCCAACGGAGGATGAGCTAGCAATGGTGGTTGAGAAAACTATCGATGACAGAACAAATGTACAAGCTTCTACCAACAAAATAAATGCAAACAGCTGACCAAAAGATCTCTACAGACAATTAATTATGAATGCTGACATAACTGATTTATTTTGATTCTTTAATATTTGCATATATGTGCAATTAAAAAATCAAAAGGCTATTATATATATATCGACCACAAATATAAAGAATTCTGATAGTCAAATACCATATGTTGATGATTTAAAAAAAATAAAACCCTTATTTTGCCGATGGAGAAAATAATGTTAAATAATATAGTCTACAGATTAAAAGGGATGATGTTGACTAGCAAATTTAATTGCACTCACTCCAATTTTATTTTTTCTTCAACTATAGAGAAAAAATCCAAATTTTTTTTTTCCAAAATATATAGATAAATTCCCTAATTTTATGGTTGAAAAAAACTTTCCCATGACTAAAATTTTTTTTCCTCAGAGGATAACTAATTGGGATGATTTTTTTTACTGCATATTTGTATGGATCATACCAGTTTA